>BSBK01012345.1:0-132376 GCA_027943335.1 Chamaecyparis obtusa
TATATATATGTCTATATATATATATATGTCTATATATATATATATATATGTATATATATATATATATATATATATATATATATATATATATATATATATATATATATATGTAGATATATATGTATGTAGATATATATGTATGTAGATATATATATATATGTATGTATGTATGTATGTATGTATGTATGTACACACACATATGTGTGTAAATATATATATATATTTATATTATTTTTAATTAGTGTTTGTTTATTAGCATTATTAATTAAATGATATTTATTTATAAAATATTTTTATATTTTTATTAATGCTAAAGTTGTGATCTATCTTGATAAATATATTTATTTGGTGAAACATGTATATCTAATGAATTGTAATTATTAAATTAACTTTTTAATGTTTTATTATAGAATTGATTAAGATTAATTAAGTAATCAAGTTCTTCTATTGTTGTGAGTTTGTTTATGTGGTGATTTTATTATGTGTTGGTAAATAAGTTGGCTTTTAGGCGTTGTATACCAGAGGCTTGGGGTTTTTATTTCTATTATTGCATTAGTTTTATGCTCCATGCATTTTGATGTCATTTACGTCTCGATCTTTATCCAACCTTGTTTAGTCTTAAGCTCATGGTTATTGTAAATATTTCTTGAGGGTATATTTGTGGTGATTTGGGCTTTTGAGCACTAGGATGTGTTCCTTGTGACTTTATGGAACCAATTTTGATCATTAGGTAACCTAAAAAGCAAGATAACATAAATTCATAAATTTTTGTTAATGCAAAGATCTGATATTGCATGCTTCAATTCATTGTTTTTCATACTAAATTTATTATTTCTATTGTGTCACTCAAGCTACATGATTTGGACTAATCTCTTTGAGGTCCCTCCATCCATGTCTATGTCATGCATCAACACTTGTGATCTCATTTCAACCAAAATTGCACCATTAAGGTATAATATATCTTATTCTTTTATTCAAGCCTCTACTACTTACAACACACTCCCTATTTTAAACATTTCCATTCTAATTTCAAGGTTAATTCATTTTATAGAGGTTTTATGTAAAGGAAAATCCCTTTCCACTATATTTTCCATATTTTCTATGTGCATGTGACAAGTGGTGTAGTTGTGAAAAAGGCTATATAAGAAGATCTCATGGTGAGATAGACATGGAAAAATTTTCATTAGAATTTTCTAGGTCTAAGGTGACTCCATAGGTTTGGATTGAATCTAGTTCACTATGAACCTCTAGGGCATCTCATACCTACTATTATGTGCTAAAGTTTTTATCACAAGTTAGTTGACTTTTTAAATTTTTAGATTTGGTAGCAGAATTGGGCTTATAGTCTTATGTCTATCTACTTATATATTATTTCCTCCTTCCTCTCATTTTTTCCCTAAATCTTGCATCCTTCATTTGCATAGTCACCTTACATTGATTGTGAAGGAATCCTTGCATCCACTATGCACTTGGACCTCCTCACGTATAGTGGATCAACCTTGCTTCCAATATATGATTGAGGATAGGTGTGAGCTTTCTAATTTGACCATTAATCCTAGTGATTTTTTCCCACACTGTATATTCTTCCATTACAATTGTGCCAAACTACTAATGCACTATAAAGAGTGTACCATGAAATAAAGTATCCATCCCATCAAACATGGATAACATGTAAAATAAAAATAATAAAATGACATCTCAACCAAATATTACAAAATTTTTCCATGGATCCAAGATGTCAAGAACCCTAAACATCATAAACATAATCATCTCTTGATGTAGAACAAGGGAGGAGTACCCCACAATGGGATGTCCAACCTTGTAGCAACAACACATAATAGAGAGAGAGAGAGAGAGAGAGAGAGCTTTTCATTTATTCAAATAGATACATCATACATGTCGGGCTATAAGGCCTTCCCCATTTAGGCCACATACAAATTGGTTCATGTTAGATAATTGAGAGGGGGTGGATCAGTTAATTCCAGTTATCCTACAGTCCCAAACTCCTAGATGTATTTGATCAAACTTTTTCAAACAATAATTAACTCGGTAAGCTATCAATAATAACTTTTATGTTCATTTACCAAATACTAGTAAATTTTATACTATGATTACTGATTAATCCAAATATGAAATGTGTAAAGTAAAATAACAATCCAATCACATCAATGTTGGAAAAAAATGGTCAGCGCTCTCCTCAGGATTCATGACATGGTTTAACAGCCTCCTATGTCTTCTATAAGTCTAGTTTGGTGCAATGGAAAATACTAGTTGTAACAAGTGGTATCAGAGCTTGGTCATAGATTTGAATCCCCTTGGGTAACGCTGAGGTGGAGATTGTTGGAAAAAATGGTTAGCGCTCCCCTTAGGATTCATGACATGGTTTAACAACCTCCTGTGTCTTCTATAAGTCTAGTGGTTGTATCGAGCATTAACAGGTTGATCTTTTGGTGCAACGACAACTACTACTTGTAACAATCAAACACACATAACTTATAGATTTTAACATGGAAACCTTGCTAAGGGAAAAACCACCTAGGACCAGTAACCCAAAATATTTCACTCTTTTGGAGTGAGCTCGATTAGGAGCCAACCATGTTAAAGGTTAGAAAACACACTATGATGTGTGACCTAGTTAAAGGATTTATTACTAACAGTTAAATCTTGAACAACATTCACTATGGGGTCAATAAGAAAACCAAAAACATTCATGGAATGTCATATTGAAATACAAATAAGACTGTTAAGTACACTCAGTTAAGATATTTTGCTGTAACAATGGTTAAACTGATACAGTAATGATTTGATTCAAATACAACTAATATTTTCATATTTTAAGATCTATGCTAAGCTCAAAATACCTCCTCTAATCAATAATCACTTAAATCCTTCATATCCTTTAACATATCCAGCTTGGTGAATAACACCCTATTGCTTAGTAATCCCTGCGGTTCTACTCGGTTCTGTCTGCAGTTTGATTAGTAGTGCATTAAAATATCCCTTTCACGTGATTTCTCCTGTAGTGTCAATAAGCTCCACACTCAATAATGAATCTCATGTCTCTTTAAATAGACATCATAAACCATTTTCTTCTCCTCCATTAGATTTTGCCTCTTAATATCCATCCTTCATTTTCTCACTTCAATCTTCCTCAGTAGATGTGTCTATAACACGTTTCATCCTTCTCCATTCGATCAATCTTGAATTTTGTTAGCCGTTAGATCATCATAACAAAATTTATCTTTTACCTTGGAATTGTAAGCAATTTTCCAAATCATCAATTCAGTCAGTTGTTATAAACTTTAATTGTTTCTCTTACTTAGTCAATGTAGAATGTGTCAGTGAATACTAAATTTGTTATTACTGTTACTCGGTATACACTGCATTGGCTCGGTGTATACAAGAATATTCATTTACCGACCACATTAAATTGTTCATTTATGATCTCCAATACATGACAAAATCATGTAATACAATCAAGTCAACAAAATGATGCCATAGACTTGTCAATAAGTTACCCAATGTATACCTTAGCCATATCTCCATATCCATCTCATCTTCATGTAGATATCTCATTCCTTTACCATTTTTCTTCTTCAGATGCTTTTAACTACCATGATAAGTATAGTTAGAACTAGTTGACATCAATGAAAATACATATTGACTGATTTAATTTACTTACATATCACTTTAGTAGCTCGGTGATCTCCAATCATTTTATTTCATTTGTCCATTCAATTCATCAAGTTATTCAATCAGTTGTAGGTTATCAATCTCTCCCTTTGGCATTGATGGCAACACAATATAAAATATGTCATAGAATACCAAACATCTATACTATGACTCTATCGTTAAATACTACATAGCTCAGTAAGCTCTCCCTAGCTTGTTCATTTAATATGTTTAATCACTACATAGCATTTCAACATTTCAGGGAGACTCTACCCACAGATTTGATCCTTTTCTTCCTTCCTGATACTTCTCTCCCACTAGAAATATATTTCATTGATATCTCTCCCTTTGAAAAAAATGCCAAAAAGAATAAACAACTCTGTAGTAGCCAAAAAATATCTCTATTGTTCAGTTTAGATCATGTACAAGCAAACAATTTTCTCTATTCTAACTTTCACAACCTTAGGAAATATAAAGTGTGAATAATATGCATTAACATCATTTGATTTTCTGATAAAGCATAGGTTGATGCAACCTCCTGATCACCTCAGTGACTAAAAGATAGGGGATGGACCCCTAGTTTAGTCCTCAAGTACTCAAATGTATCCTTCGGTAAGGGTTTAGTAAATATATCTCCAAGATGTTCTTAAGATTTCACAAACTCAAGTTTCACTTTCTTTTCTTGTACTTGTTCCCTCAAATAGTGATCCTTAATAGTGTTGGAATTAGGAGAGATAGGTACTAAGAGGGGAGGGGTGAATCAGTTCCCACAAAAACTTTAACTCATTAACATTTCAGATCTACAACAACAAACAGTGATAACTTTCAAAAATAACTTGTATCTAATACATGTATCATTCATCCATTCAAATTTTGAAAGTAAATAACATGAAATCAACAATATGACAATCACATAACCCAAGTATTTTGGTAACAAAAAAACCCTTGTTAGAAGGTAAAAAATGTAGTGGGGACGACGCCCACAAATTCTTCACTACTGCAGATAGAAAAGGTTTGCCTGTTAGGGCTACAAGTTTTCATCACTTCTAGTGATCTTACCCTGTTAGGAGTAACATATTAGTGTTGGAAACTACAATTGAAGAAATTTTTGTATTTTCATTGATGTCAAACCTTAACTGGTAAGACTATTGCTATTTAAGAAAGTACTATATCTATTTGAGTGTTGCTAAGTGGATAGGCAAGGTTGGTAACAATGACACCTACGGAAAGGTTGATTTATCTTGATACTTCAATGTGTACTTGATTATGTGGCACAATGATAAGACAATGTATTGTTTATCTTAGTAAGAATGAAGACTAAACTGGTAGGCTTAACCGAGCATAAGTGAAGAAATCTAGTTTAAGCAGAGTGTTGTTTGTGTTGACCGAGCTAGTGAATGCTGAGTAAAAATAGTGTTGACCGAACACCAGTTAATTACTAAGGAAGACAGTGTTAGCCAAGGGAACAGTTTATGTGGTGACCAAGCTTTCTAGAGAAGACTGATAAGCTAGACAAAGTATTGACCGAGCGTTAGTATTTTGCATTTGTTGAAGAATTCAAATTTCCAGCCGACATCATTGAATTCTTGAAATATGTAAAATGTGTTGACTTTATTTATTGATTGTATGAAAGCATTTAATGCATTGTAAAATGTTTTATTGTAAATCTTTAAGAGATTCGAGATATTTCAAAGATAAGCTAAAGAACATAATGTAGGATGGATTCAATGAATCTGATCTAACCCTAAGATCTATGAAGGAGATTAAGCAAAAAAAGATGTGTTGACCTAATAGAGGTAGTATTAAGGAAACCTAAGAAGAGAGGTTGATAGAGAAGAAAGAGAGACGGAAAGAAGTGAATGCTGGAAGTATTATTACTGACTGTCTAAGTAGAAAAGGCTGAAGGAGAAGTGTTGTGATCGCTTGAAGGGTTCCAAGAAGATCAGTGATGGATATGGAAAAGGTTCACAATTAGTAAGCGAGCATATGTATACGGAATTAGATCTGATATTTGCAAAGTGAGTTGTATGTTTCTCAGATCAATATTACTGCTACTTTCTAACCATTGTAACAATCAAAATCATTTTAACAGAGGTTGACCTAACAGTCATAGGTATACATCCTTTGAACAAGGTTGCATTCTAATGGAGTGTATGTAAGTCCTATAACAAGGCACACTTTTAATAGAGTGGTTGAAATCCTTTAATCGAGTCACACCTGATAGTGTGTTTGTAACCTTTGACAAGGTTGGATTTTCACCAAGCTCACTTCAGAAGAGTGAACATAATAGTAACATGTTATAAAGTGGTTTTTCCCTAATTGGGTTTCCACTATAAATCCTAGTGTTGATACTTGTGTGAATGTTTTGGTTTGAACATTTCTATGTTTTACAAGTTAGATGTTACTAGATAAGCAGACTGCACTATTATATGTTTATGTTATGCAATCAGTAATGACCGAGTAGTTGTTGGTTATTAGATCTAATTTGTTGAAGAGTCTAAAAGATTATTTTATACATCTAGACCTGAGAAAAACTGATTCACCCCCCCCCTCTCTATTGTTCTAAATCATATTAACAAGTAGATCAGCTAGATCTACCTAGCTATAGGATTTTAACAACACTAATGAAGTGTGCACTCGGTTAAGAGATTTACATAAGACTGTCAAGTCTACTTTGTTAAGAGATTTAGACAAAAACTCTATTACAATTGTTAGAAAGCAATAGGCAATTATCTGCTAATTGAAAACTTAATTATCTGATACAGATCAATAAGTACTGAATATATTTCACCTTTGCTGTGATGAATTTTTGCTCTGAACTGCTTGGTTAGCCTACTCTGATTCTGCTTAATCTAATCTCCACTGTATACTATTCTGCTCTGTCAATTGATAGTCTTAAAGTTAGGCAAGTGCTTCAAGTGCTCCTTAATTCATACATCAGTTCACATCATAAATGATGCAAACATACATTTATATAGCATATTACTTTATGCCGCTTTAACAAAATTAGGTTATAAATCTTAGACAAAACCCTAAGATCTACAGTATAGAAAAATGACCTAGATGGAACTATTACATAAGATATATATTGCATTTAATGAATATATTGACAATAAATATTCCTCTATCTTGGTAAAACATTTTCTGATATATTGTAACCATTTTCATAGAAGAATGTGCCTACCTTGATTACTATGTTGTTTCCTCTGATCATCGGTAAACATTGTATAAACTGCTCGGTGTATACTGGTGCTTGGTATTTACTATCACTCGGTGTCAGTGTCTACTGGTGCTTGATAAACTATCTAATACTCAGTGTATATGCTTAATGGACTGGTCTATTTTGCATCTAGTTACCGACTAGCTCAATTTAAGTAACCAACTGATACCTTTGAGAACCTTTGACACTAATGACAACCTTTAATGCTCAATAGAGATAAAAATATCCCCCTTTGGCATTAGTATCAAAACTTGAATGTATATAGACAAAATTTTCTACATATAACTTATATCTTCGCCATATACATATACTTATAAAAAAATTCTATTTACTCCCCCTCGGTGCATGCTCTTGGTAATATGTAGTTTACGTAGCATCTATGTACATATTTGGTATATTAACATATACATTGATTTCCCCCTTTTTGATAGTAATGCCAAATACAAAAATTAAACACAAGTATACTCACATCTTGTCAAAAATGTGCTGATGGGTTTTCTTCACAGACTCCAAGAGGTTTTCCCATTCCTCTTTTAAGTTGGTGAGAGCAAGGTGCTCAAGACCAACTTGTGCATGCATGTCAAAGATGTTATCCAACACAAAAATTTATGGTGTTGCAAAAAGTTGTTCTGCTTTGACAGTATGTTTCTCAAAAATCTTCAGGCATGGAAGGAGTTCTGTCTGTAACTCTGTGACCTGATCTATGATCTTCTCTTCTTGTTTCTTGAGATCTGCTATCAACCACCTGAGTTCCTAAACTTTGTGAATGTTCTTTGAAAAAGCTTGTGGCTCAATTATAGCTACATTTACATTGTTCTTGATTTCATCTTCCAGACCTTTGATCTTTTCACTGATCTCAACAGTGAAGGTTTCCACAGTGCATAGCTCCAGTAAGAATTGACAAATTAACTAGGTTATAGATTTTATTTTGGTTATTACCTCAGATAATTTGACCTTGTTTATTGCCACTTCTTGGTTGATTCTTTCTTCCAGTTTGTCTTGAATCTTGGATTCTGCCCTTTCTTCAATTCGCTTGTCAGCATCAATTTTTGGGGCATTTATCTTCTCGGTAAGGATAGAAAGTTGATCTATAATAGGAGTATCTTCATCAATGTTCACTTTAGGTACTACCTGTTGTAAGATATCCCTAACATCTATTAATATTTCTTTGTGTTTAGTTTCTTGCTTCAACTTTTCTTGTGTTTCTTTTCTTGTACATAGTTCCCCATATTTTCTCAATTCCTCGGGGCTAAGGGTCCTCGGGTCACACTCGGGTATTACTATAACTTCATCTAGGGTGACCAACCCTTTTGATTTCTTTTTCTTCTTCCTCTCGGGTGCAAGGTGTGACTTCTTCACAATGGTGACAAGAACCTTGTCTTCTACCTTTGGAGTATCCTTTCTAGTTGACACACTCTCTTCCTTCCTTTGCTCCTCAGTAACTTGTGTGTCGGTTGAATGAGTGGGAGCCTTAGATGTGGTGTTAGGTGGGGTCACCTCAATTTCCTTAGGCTCATCTTGTGCCTTCATTTATGTAGTAGTTTCCTCTATTCCTTTAGACTTATGTGTCTCTGTAGGTGTATTGGTGTCTTGTTCCCCTATGGTATCTTTATGTTGCTCGGGGTCTGAGCCATTGGGTTGTTCTTGTGAAAGAATTTCTACTACTTCTGCAAGTATATGAAGCTTTCCCAGTAATGATGTAAATGCACATTTAGTGACTTGAGCTTCATCTTGAGTGTTTGCTGGTGCAATATTTACATCCTCATCATCCTTGTCATTAGGATCACCATTTGTGATGTCCTCAATGAGTACATCATCATCAGTTTTCTTCTTCATTTGGATCTCTTATAGATTTGGTGTATCCTGTGAAATATTTATGTCTTCCTTTTGTTCAGTGATATCAATTACTTTGGTAGCTGATATACCGGAGTCCTTCAACTTCTCTATTGCAGTGTCATCAATGTGGATACCTTTTCCTTTGGAATGTTGTCCCTTTTTAGACAAATTTAAGAATGCATTTTCCTCAGCTTGTTCTTTGGCTTTGAAAATTAATTTCCATAAGGAATCACCAGTCTCATCTACATCCACCACATTCTCATCCAGTATCATCATTGCTCAGTTCTTTACAAAAAATCTTGCATGATGATTAGCCATGTGTTCATCAATTTTTGCTAGGCTTAGATGTGGGGCTATCCGAACTAGAGATCTTTCTCTCTTTATCTTCTCAGTGTCTAGTGCATAAGCTCCCATTTTTTATTTATTTTATCATCCAACTCCTTTGGTAATGTTAGTGAATTCTAATGGAACTCTTTTAAAATTTATCATCATTTTGATGACTACCTCCTCAATCTTTGTTTGATCCTCATTTGACATTTTGTCAAATCTACTAAGTTCCAGATCAGCAGGGTCACCATTCTCAATTATATCTTCAATGTTTTCATCTATTGACCTTACCTTGTTGCTGACCACTTTGAATTCACTGATGTCATCTTCATTTTTAGTATCCTCAAGGTCTTCTTTACCTCTTATCAGTCTTCTCCTTTTCTTTGTGCCTCAGCTACAACCTTGGGTCCTTTCTTTGCATATGTCTTTGTTGGTGTAGCAGCCTTTCATTTTATTACCTTCTTTTCTTCCTTCTTATTTGATGGTGAATCTGTAGTTGATGACCTTGTGCATGCACCTATCTATACTGGTAACTGCCTCTTCTTTGGAGCTTCAGTAGGAGGAACCAGTATAGCTTCTTGTTCAGATTCAGTTTCCTCACTGTCATATGTCTTGTCAGGGAACATTAACTAACCTTTAGGTGCCTGTTCAACCAGTGACTCCTTAGATGAGTCTGCATCCTTCTCAAAATTTCTCAGATAAAAACTTTTTCATCTTCTTCGCCTTCCTAGACATTTTATTAATGGCCAAACCTGTCATGATTCTAGACTTAGCTTTTTCATAGGTTCCAAACCTAGTAGCCTTGGGGTCTTTTGGTAGTGCTAGCAGTGCTTCAATAGATTTCAATCTGAAATCATAGTTCATTTCATAGCCCATAGGTGCTAGCCATTTTATTCTAGGTTCAACTGCTCTTATCATGGAATGATTTGTGTCTACTAGAAAGCAAACATTTGTCTCAAATTTCTCAACTAATTCTCGTGGAATTCTACTTCTTTGATTCATATTGGTCTTAAATTCTTTAAAGTACTCATCAAAAGCTTTATTAAAATCATTTCCTAACTTGTTCATCATCTTGTTAATCTATACAGTTATCAGTTTATCTGTTGTCCAATTTAGTTTACCGATGCTAGGGTGATACTTTTGTATATAGAAAAAAAAAAAAAGAGTGAACCAAACTTACATGTGTTTGATTTCTTTGACCTTATAGTCTTCATGTTTTCCTATAATTGGTGCAGTAGTATTTCTGCAAGATCAATCTGGTGATCTTTCTTCACAATTTTGTGTGCCATGTCGACTACGCTACAGGGTACGTTGTTTAATCTGTTCAATTGAAATATTTTTTACCTGATCACATGTGACACAAATTTTACTGTTGCATATTTAATTGTTGAAATCTTCAATGCTTGATCATCCCATGTACCTCCAGTGTTCTTCTCAACATCAGCTTGTGAGGAGCTTTAGAAATCCTTTTCCTTGTCAGTTGTAGGATAGCCAGTAACCCTACTAATCATTTTCTTTGTGACCTCTACTGGTTTACCCAACCAGAATTTTACATCATGATACCGACTTAATACAATCCTTATCCAGTCTATTTTGAATGATTGTGGAAAGTGTATGGTGCATGATAACCCTGATTTCTCAATCTCGTCATATTCTATTTTTAGTTTTCCATCGGTGCCACACAATTGTTGATATGCCACAATAGTCTCAAAATCTCCTACTTCTTGAATCTTGCAATGAATAAATGACCATACGTCTTCTATTAACAAAACCCTATCTGGGATGCTTGAAAAAGTGCCCATTAAATCCATTTGTGATGTAATCTTGGGGTGTGATTTGTACTTAGTTTCATCAAAATTTTCTCTAACAATTAGATTTACTTCTTCCTCAACACTGTGTGATTTTCTTGTAGATGATGTAGATGCCATAAATTGATTTAGGGTTTTGGCAAGCAATAGGTTAGTAAAGTGTTCGATAGAAAATGTACTTACTTGGAGTCGTCGAAGAGTGATGTCAGTTTGATCTATAGTAGCCTTGAATCCTTCTAAAAATCCTTTTAGCTTGAAATCTTTTTTGTGAAATCTTCGCTCTTTGAGATTGCAAAAAAGGAACTCTGTTTCTCATGTATTTATAGAATTTTTTATATTCCTGCTCAAACTTTCATGCATTAAATGCTTGACCTACTTTGGTTCATAACAACTATCAACTCGGTGAAGAATGTAGGATGTCAATAGCTTAGTTAACACACATTTTCTTTGTCGGTTGATACGTGTGCTCAGTTAACCTTGAATAGTGATTACCGATGGGTAACCAACTCCCAGTCTTGTTTTTACGAATTATGTAACTTTGCTAGCTCTTAACATATAAATCATAATGCATCTATTTTCATGTAGATTTGGTATGTGCTCATCATATATAAGGAACTATTTGTAAAATGTGATCATTTTGGAATGTCAATCCCATACATACCTATATCACCTTAAGTGGAGGTACCGATGTCACCCAATCCAGTGGATGAGGTTTCACCAACAATATTAATTGACTCAACATTCTCATTAGATGCCTTCTTCCACATAGTATTCCTTATCTTCATGATATCTGCAATAGTGTTTCCACTCTCAAATACATGATTTTTATCTGGTGCTCAGTCTCTACAGTCTTTTCTTAAATGACCGACTTTATGACAATGCATACATGCCATTCCAGTGCTTGTCTAGCTTCTTGATTGTCCAGCCCATCTTTTCCTGTTATAATTCACTGTAATGTTCCCATATCTACCACATGCAACACAGTTAGCCCATGTGTTATAATCCCAAATATAAGATTTACCTTGTCTCTTCGGTTGATAAGGCTTGCACTGTGTTTTCTGCTTAGGAGTCCATACTTTTTTCATCTTAGCCTTGCACTCTCGTGTAGTGTGTCCATGTTTATTACAAGTATAGCATATTTTCTCCACAGTAGTATTGTTAGAAATATCACTCTGTTTATCTCTACACTCATAAGCTTGGTGACCATACTTACCATAATAATAACAATATCCATTGAACTTAGGAGTGACAAGAGGTTTACCTTGTGCTTTGCTTCTACATACATTAGATGTATGTCCTATTTTGCCATAGTGATAACATGTCAACACTTTAGGTCTTTGACTTTGATTTTTGTTAACTTGTTCAGCTTGATGTGATGATTCTCCTTTGCTGGTATAGCCTATCCCAGCTCTACTCCCAAATCTTCTTTGATTAATTAGAAAGTCATCAATCTTCTTAGAACTGTCCTTAGCCAATTTCTTCATTTCATTGTGTTGCTGATGAGTCTTCACTTCATTTCTCAGTTTCTCATTCTCCTCTTTGAGTCTTGCAACTTCTTCAAGATTTCTTGACAATTCTCCATTTACTCGATTGACCTCTTCATTCATAGTCATAATTTGATTAGATACTTGAAAATGGTGATCGGCGAGTCTTTGTATTTCAATTTCTTTTTCTTGAAGTTGTTCAGTCATTTATCTTCGGTCATCAATAGCCAGATTCCTTTCTTGCTTGGCTTGTCTAGCATTGTTCATTGTTTCTACCATTCTCACCATCTGAGATTCTTGACCGATTTGTAGTCCTTTCACTTGTTCAGTTAAATGTTGATTCTTTTCAAACAAATCAATGATTATACTTTTAGATCGATCAGAAATACTTCCAGAACTAGATCCAACATGATCAAATATATCATCAATTGCTTCTTCATGGTAACCAATCTCATTTTGTAGAATAGCTAGGTTCTTCCTTTCAACCACTGATTTCTTTAGTCCTTCCTTAGCTTGCTTGTACTATTCAATAAACATCTGCATCTAAATCTTCTGATTCTCAATAGTCTTTTCTAGCTTATACCTCTCCATGACTTCAGATCTTTACCCTTTAGTGGTTAAACTATCCAATAAGAGAACTAAGCTCTGGTACCAATTGTTGGAATTAGGAGAGATAGGTATTGAGAGGGGAGGGGTGAATCAATGCCCACAAAAGCTTTAACTCATTAACCTTTCAGATCTACAACAACAAACATTGATAACTTTCCAAAATAACTTGTATGTAATACATGTATCATTCATCCATTCAACTTCTGAAAGTAAATAACATGAAATCAACAATATGACAATCACATAACACAAGTATTTTGGTAACACAAAAACCCTTGTTAGAAGGTAAAAACTACGGTGGGGATGACACCCACAAATTCTTCACTACTACAGATAGAAAAGGTTTTCCTATTAGGGCTACAAGTTTTGATCACTTCTGGTGATCTTACCCTATTAGAAGTAACATATTAGATCAGCTAGATCTACCTAGTTATAGGATTTTAACAACACTAATGAAGTGGGCACTCGATTAAAAGATTTACATAAGATTGTCAAGTCTACTTTGTTAAGAGATTTAGCCAAAAACTCTATTACAATTATTAGAAAGCAATAGGCAATTATCTGCTAATTGAAAAATTAATTGTCTAAAAAAAATCAAGTACTAAATATATTTCACCTTTACTATGATGAATTTATGCTCTGAACTACTCAGTTAGCCTGCTCTGATTCTGCTTAATCTGATCTCCACTGTATACTATTCTACTCTATCAACTTATAGTCTAGAAGTTAGGCAAGTGCTTCAAGTGCTCCTTAATTCATACATCAGTTCATATCACAGATGATGCAAACATACATTTATATAGCATACTACTTTATGTCGCTTTAACAAAATTAGGTTACAAATCTTAGACAAAACCCTAAGATCTACGGTATAGAAAAATGACCTAGATGGAACTATTACATAAGATATATATAGCATTTAATGAATATCTTGACAATAAATATTCCTCTATCATGGTAAAACATTTTTTGATCTATTGTAACCATTTTCATAGAAGAATGTTCCATTCCTGATTACTATGTCATTTCTTGTGATCATCAGTAAACATTATATAAACTGCTTGGTGTATAGTGGTGCTCGGTGTATATACTTAACTGATTGGTCTTTTTTGCATCTAGTTACTGATTAGCTCAATTTAAGTAACTGACTGATACCTTTGAAAACCTTTGATACTAATGACAACCTTTAATGCTCAATAGAGAAAACAAATAGATATATGCTTTGTCTTAGCATGCATCACCAGATTCTTGAAAAATTTTATTGCACTTGTATTGTCACAATATATAATCACTGGATCAATGATCTCCTGATCCATGCCTTTCAACAGTTATTTTATCCATGTAATATTTGAACAATTAGCAGAAGCAACAATATATTCTACTTTAGTTTTAGACTAAGAAATATATGTTTGTTTCTTACCTATCCAAGTAACTATCCTTTCTCCCAAAAAGAATTCTCCATCGATTGTACTCTTTCGATCATCAATATTTCTAGCCCATTCTCCATTGGTGTAAACTTGTAGTTCAAAATTACCTTGTTTCTTGTACCATAAACCATAATTCTCTATGTTCTTCAAGTATCTCAAAATCCTCTTAACAAAAGTCATATGTGATTCCTTAGGATTAGCAGAAAATCTTGCTACAATCCCAACAACATGTGCAATATCAAGTCTACTATCCACAACATACATCAGTTTACCAATCATTGATCTATATAATGTTCAATTTACCTCAATTGATTGATCATCCTTTGTCAGTTTGCATCCTATGACCATCGGTGTACCTACTGGTTTTGAATCTTCCATTCCAAAAGTCTTCAACACTTTGTTGATGTACTTTGATTGTGTTATGAATATCCCTTCATTTTGTTGTAGAATTTTCAAACCTAGAAAGAATTTAATCTCTCCAAACATTGACATCTCAAATTCCTTTCTCATTTCATCAACAAAATATTTGTAAAGATTATCATGTCCTTCAAATATGATATCATCAACAAAAATTTCACCAATAAGAATCTTGTCATCAGTTTCTCCTTTCAAATACAAATTGTTATTGTCACTTGTTCTTACAAATCCAATACTCATAAGATATGCATACAATCTTTCATACCATGCTCTCGGTGCTCATTTTAGTCCATGCAGTGCTTTGTGCAATTTACGTACCATGTTTTTCTGATTTGGATAAACAAAACCTTCAGGTTGTTCAATGTAAACCTCTTCCTCAAGTATCCCATTCAGAAATGGAGATTTAACATCCATTTGATATACTTTAAATCCTTTGTGTGCAGCATATGCAAGTAGTATTCTAACTCCTTCAAGTCTAGCAACTAGTGCAAAAGTCTCACCATAATCAATACATTCTTCTTGTGCATACCTTTTACAAAAAAGTCTTGCTTTGTTCTTAGTGACTTCACCATTCTCATTCAATTTTTTTTTTTGAATATCCATTTGGTTCCAATAACATTTTTATCACTCGGTCTCATTACCAATGTCCATGTTTTTTTCTTCTCTTTCTTCTCAATTTCTTCATTCATGGCTTTAATCCATTCCTCATACTCAAGTGCATCTCTAACATTTTTAGGCTCAAATTCACAAACTAAACATGTGATTTGTCTCAATTTACTTCCTGTGATCATGCCAGCTTGCTTGTCTCTAATAATCTAATTTTGTGGATGGTGTCTTCTCACAAAATTACCTAACACTCACTCTCTTCTATATTCATCAATCGGTGTAGGAACAATTTCTTCCTCGATAGCTTCTTCCTAATTCTTAGTCTCTATAGCTACTGCTCAGTGTCTTTATTTTTTTGCTCGGTAGCTTCTACCTATTTCTCAGATAGAGGGTCAGGTATCTCAATGAATGTATATCTAAGGTAGTCTTCTAGTTCTTTCATGCTTTCTTCATCAAATTTCTCAACAAATTCATCAACTCTTACATTAGCACTTTCAATAATTTTGTTAGAAACCTTATTCAAACATTTGTAATCTTTTCTCTTAGTAGAATATCCTAAGAATATTCCTTCATCACCTTTAGAATCAAATTTTTCATTTCTATCATCTTTTAGAATGTAACATCTACTTCCAAAGATTTTGAAATAACTTGCATTAGGTGTGTAGCCAAACCATAACTCATAAGGTTTATTGTTTGAATCCTTCTTCAATAGTACTCGGTTTAATGTGTATACGACAGTGCTAGTAGCTTCTCTCTAGTACATTTGTGGAACATCTTTCTGAATCATCATTGTTCTAGCACAATCAACTATGGATCTATTCCTCCTTTTAGCAATTCCATTATGTTGTGGTGTTCTCAGTGCAGAAACCTATCTTTTAATTCCATGCTCATTAAAAAAGTTACTGAATTCATCAGAAATAAACTCACCTCCTCTATCATATCTTAAGCATTTTAACTCTTTTCCACTTTGGCTTTATACCATTTAAACATCTTAAAAGCTTCATATTTCTCTTTCAAAAAAATAACTGTCATCATCCTAGCTAGGGTAGTCATCAACAAACAAGATAAAGTATCTGTCATCATAATAACTCTAAGTTCTCATAGGACCACACAAGTTGGTATGAACCAACTCCAAAATAGCTTTAGATGATTAGGTCTTTCTCTTGAAACTATATTTTGACATTATTCCCATTTGACATTGTTTACACATGACATGGTCAGGTTTACATAAGCTTGGTAAATCTCTAACTTTTCTTTTCTTACTGATCTTAACCATGTTGTCAAAATTCACATGACATAACCTTTTATGCCCCAACAACACATCTTTAGTTCTAGCCATTAAACAAGAGGTTTCAGCATTGTCAAGATAGGATAGATTACATTTAGATTGTTCACCAATACCAACCAACTTTCCTATTTCATCATAGATCTTCACCTTCCTACTTTCAAATGCTACTCAGTGACCTGAGTTATTTAACTATGCTACACTTAACAAGTTATAGTTAATTCCCTCCACCCAATATGCATTTTCACATTTAATCTTATTGTTCAACATGATAGACCCTTTTTCTTTTAATTGACAAGGTGTATCATTACCCATTTTAATAGATCCTCCATTATAGTGTTCAAGGTATTAGAATTTTTCCTCATCACCAGTCATATGATGTGTACAACCACTATCAATGATCCATGTATCATTATTTCTAACTTAAGAAATAAGTGCTATTTCTACATACCTTTCTTATTCTTTAGAATATTATTGAAAAGCTATGAATACCACCTCAATGTCTTCATCAATTTCGGTGTTGGTTTCATCATCATCATCTCCAACAAGGTAACATGCCCTTTTTCCTTTTTCTTTGTAGTCTTAGTTGTTTCTTCTATCATAGTGTCAGTTGCCTCTACGATCTTGGTTATCTCTTATATCATACTTTCTTTCACCAGATCGGTCATTGTCTTTGTCACCATCTTTTCTATTAGGACATCTCTCTGCAATATGACCAATTTCTTTAGAATTTAAACATCCCAGAGGTAATTTTCCTTTATACCTTCCTTTAAATTTTTCCATCCTTCTAGCCATTAGTGCTTCAAGTTCATCAAGTTCATCTTCATCACTGTCACTGTCACTTTTATTTATTATCACATGTTTACTGCTTGATTTTTCAATTTTTGAAGATGACATAAATGTAGACTGAACACTTGGTACAATATTTTTATCATAATTATTCAAATCAAAATTATTCTATTTACTGATTAGGCTATCAAGTGTGAGAGTGTTACCTAGTGCAGATCTCATTTCATGAATTGCAAAGATTCTAATAACATAGATTGGCAGCAGGGTTCTTAGAATTTTACTCACTACAGTGTCTTCATCAATAATACCTCCTACTCCTTGGATAGCATTGACAACCTCCTTGATTAGGTTACTGTACTATGAAATTTTTTCTCCTTTCATTTTCATATCATCAAACCTTCCTCTAAGGCTTTCAACTCTTGCTCTCTTCACATTAACATATCCTCCATGAACTAGTGTAAGTTTGTCCCACATTTCTTTTTTTGAAGTACATGCTTTTATATCTTCAAATTCTACATCAGATAAGGCAGCAACAATCTCTATCATTGTCATGTTATGTTCATGTCTATCTCTCTACTAATCAATAGTCAAAGGTCTAGTTGGTTGGATTGAACCATTGTATAGGTAGAATACTATAGATTATCCTATTCGAGATATATGCAACCTCATTCTTCTTTTCCATGTCGAGAAGTTATCTTTGTTCAGCTTTGGCACCTCTCTCTTATACATCTTGTGATCTTTAGCTCAAGTCCTTTAAACTTTCCTTCCAAGAAACCAATAAGCTTTGATGCCAATTGTTAGATAGCTGAGAGGGGGGTGAATCAGTTAATTCTAGTTATCCTACAGTCCCAAACTCCCAAATGTATATGATAAAAAAATTTCAAACAAATAATGAACTCGGTAAGCTATCAACAATAACTTTCTATTCATTTATAGAATACCAGTAAATTCTAAACTATGATTACCAATTAATCCAACTATGAAATGTGTAAAGTAAAATAACAACCCAATCACATCAAATACACATAACACATAGATTTTGACATGGAAACCCTACTAAGGGTAAAACACATGGGACCGGGAACCCAAAATATTTCACTCTTCTGAAGTGAGCTTGGTTAGGATCCAACCTTGTTAAAGGTTACAAAAAACACTGTGAGGTGTGACCTACTTAAAGGATTTATCATTAACAATTAACTCTTGACCAACATTCACTATGGGGTCAACAAGAAAACCAAAAACATTCATGGAATAACATATTGAAATACAAATAATATCATTAACTCCACTCAGTTAAGAGATTTAGTTGTAACAATGGTTAAAATGATACAGTCATGATTTGATTCAAATAAAACTAATATTTGCACATTTTTAGATCTATGCTAAGCTCAAAATACCTCCTCTGATCAATAATCACTTCAATCCAACATATCCTTCAACATATTCAACTCAGTGAATAATACCTTGTTACACGGTAATGCTTGTAGTTCTAATCAATTATGTCTATAACCAGTTTGATCAATAGTGCATGGAAATAGCCCTGTCACACAATTTCTCTTGCAGTTTCAATAAGCTCCAGACTCAATAATGAATCTCATGTCTCCTTAAATAGATGTCATAAACTATTTTCTTCTCATCCATTAGATTTTGTCGCTTCAAGATTCCTCGACAGATGTGTCTATAACATGTTTCATCCTTCTCTATTCGATCAATCTTGAATTTTGTCAACCATTAGATCATCATAACAAACTTTATCTTTTACCTCAGAATCACAAGCAATTTGCCAACTCGTCAATTTAGACAGTTGTTATAAACTTTAATTGTTTCTCTTACTCGGTCAATACAAAATGTGTTGGTGAATACTAACTCAATTATTACTATTATTCGGTATACATTGCGATGGCTCGGTGTATATAAAATTTTTCAATTACTGACCACATTAACTTGTCCGGTTCTCATCTCCAATACATAACAAAATCATGTAATACAATCAAGTCAACAAAATGATGTCATAGACTCATCAATAAGTTGCCCAATGTATACCTTATCCATATCTCCATATCCATCTCATCTTCATGTAGATATCTCATTCCTTTACCATTTTTCTTCTTTAGATGTTTGTAACTATCATGATATGTATAGTAATAACTAGTAGATATAAATGACAATACATATTGACTGATTTAATTGCCTTACATATCAATTTAGTAGCTCGATGATCTCTAATCACTATCTTTCATTTTTCCATTAAGTTCATAAAGTTATTCAATCAGTTGTAGGTTATCAGTTCAATTTGAAATCTCAGTGCTTTATGATTAGCCAAAACCACTATCCTCTAAAAGTTCTATCTACATAATTACAACAATTTGAGTACATATACATAATCATACAATGAGGATCAGAAAAGAGTTACAACTCCAATGAAATGTTTACAAATAAATAAGGGTTCAATCCCAAAACAAAACAAAAAAAACCACTAAGGAGAACATAATAAGGTGCGACCAAAGATATAGGTCTACACAAGATCCTTCAATCACACACCAAGTTTTCACATGCTAACAATCAACAAGCAATGACTACAACCAAAATCATCAAGGTCGGCTCAGGCAGAAAAGAACATTCTACCTGAAGAAACAAAAAGAGTCCAAACAAGAAGGTCCATGATCCAAACATGATGTGATCACTAGAAATGATCCCAAGAGAGCTTTTAAACAAGAAATAATTACTGCAAAAAAAGAAACACATGAACACATGACCGCTAAATAAGATCACCATGAATAGGAAACCAAGAATAGAACATGAGCCATAGACAAGATAACTCAAACATAAATGAACCAAAAGAGAAATGATCTGAGAGATGGGCACTAAAGAGAATTCATAACATGATTCCAAGACCACAACCAGAATCCCCTCAAGATGAAAAATCAGTGAACCAAACTGTCAACCGAGAATAGGGGCAAAAAGAAACAAACTCTTTTTGGTTGATGCAAGATTTTAAAGAACCCTAAATGCTCCTACATTATAATATGGGACAACAGAGGAGTACCCCAAGATGGGATTTCCAACCTCACAGCAACAACACAAAATAGAGAGAGAAAATGAAATCATTCAAGTTGTAAGGCCTTCCTAGCTTAGGCCACATAAAAATGAATTCAATTTGAAAGCTTAGTACTTCATGATCAGCCAAAACCACTATCCTCTAATAGGCATATCTACATAATTACAACAATTTGAGTACATATACCCAATCACACAAAAAGGGTCATCTAAGAGTTACATCACAAATGAAATGTTTACAATAAATAAGGGTTTGGCCCCAAAACAAACCAAACAACCACTACGGAGAACATAAGAAGGTGCAACCATAGATATGTTACAAGCTACGATTGTTGTTGCACCAAAAGATCAACCTGTTAATGCATGATACAACCACTAGACTTATAGAAGACATGGGAGGCTATTAAACCATGTCACAAATCCCAAGTGGAGTGTTGACCATTTTTCTAACAATCTCCCCCTCAGTTCTACTTGAGGGGATTTGAACCTATGAACAAGCTCTAATACCACTTGTTACAAGATAGGGTTATCTTTGAACCAAAAGATTGACCTATTAATGCCCGATACAACCACTAGACTTATAGAAGACATAGGAGGTTGTTAAACCATGCCATAAATCCTGAGGGGAGTGCTGGACATTTTTCTAAAAATATATAGGTCTACACAAGTTCTTTCAATCATGCACCATGATCGCACATGCTAACAATCAATGAGAAATGACCACAACCAAAATCATCAAGGTCATCTCAGGCATAAAAGAACATGCTACCCAAAGAAACCAAAAGAGTCCAAACAAGAAGGTACATGATCCAAACATGTTGGGGTCACCATAAATGATTCTGAAAGAGGTTTTCAACAAGAAACAATGACCCCAACACAAGAAACACACGAACACTTCAACATTGAACATGATTCCAAGAGAGGTTTTCAAGAGTGAATAGGATCATAGGTAAAACACTTTTTAAGATTGTTATGGGAATACATCCTAAAGGTATATTAGATTTTAGGACACTCGATTCAAAAGAGAAAATAAGATTTGAAGGAGAAGAATATGCAGATTTCAAGAAGACTTTACATGATGAAGTGAAACATAATTTGGAGAAGAATAATAAAAAATACAAGGATATAGTAGACAGGTCTAGAAGACACAAAACCTTTGAATTTGGTGATGAAGTAATGGTTCATTTGAAAAGAGGAATATTTCCTATTGGAACATACAGTAAGTTGAGAATGAATAAGTTTGGACCTTGTAAGATTCTGAAGAAATTTCATAGTGGTGATGCATTTGAAGTTGAGTTACTAGATGACATGGATATATCACCCATCTTTAACATTTCAAATTTGTATGAGTAATATGATTCAAATGAAGAGACTTATGTTCAAAAAGGATATCCTAAGAAGAAGAAAAAATATATTGAACACATTTTAGACACAAGGACTGGTAGAAGTACCCGAGGAAAAGATTACATAGAATATTTGGAAAAGTGGAAGGACAAACTAGTTGAGGATACTTCTTGGATTTCTCAATCTGAGTTGGATCATTTTGATTCAAACTGGGTTTCACAACATTCCTAATTCAAGAGAATTGGCTCTATCAAACCCAAGTGTCTAATTCAAGAGCATCTTGGGTTCTTTGCAATCTTATATCAACCAAAAATAGTTTGTTACTTTATGTCCCTATTCCTGGTTGACACTTTGGTCACTCATTGTTCATTTGAGGAGAATATCATTGCGGTCTTGGAATCATGTTTTGAACTCTCTTTAGTTCTCATCTCTTAGATCACATCTCCTTTTGTTTAGTTCTATTCAAGTTATTTTCTCTATGACTCGTGTTCTGTTCCTGGCTTCCTATTCATAGTGATCCTATTCAGTAGTTGTGTGCTCGTGTGTTTCTTGAGTTGTAGTAATTTTTTATTTTTGAAAACCTCTCTTGGATTCATTTCAGTTGATTTCATCATGTTTGGATCATGGACCTTCATGTTTGGACTCTTTTGGTTGCTTCGGGTAGCATATTCTTTTCTGCTTGAGTCAACCTTAAGGATTTTTGTTGCAGTCTTTTCTCATTGATTGTTAGTGTGTGCAATCTTGGTGCATGATTGAAAGATATTGTGTAGACCTATATCTATGGTCACACCTTCTTATGTTCTCCTTAGTGGTTGTTTGGTTTGTTTTGGGGCCGACCCCTAACTTATTTGTAAACATTTCATTGGAGATGTAACTCTTTTTCGACCCTTATTGTGCGATTGGGTATATGTACTCAAATTTTTGTAATTATGTAGATATAAATCTTAGAGGATAGTGTTTTTGGCTAATCATGAAGCAATAAGCTTTCAGATTAAATTTATTTTTATGTGGCCTAAGTCGGGAAGGCCTTACAGTCCAACATGTATGATGTATCTATTTGAATAAATAAATGATTTGGATTTCCCTCTCTCTATTTTGTGTTGTTATTGTGAGGTTGGACATCCCATCTTGGGGTACTCCTCTCTTATTCCATGTTATAATGCAAGAGTATCTATGGTTTTTTGTAATTTTTCATCAACCAGAAAGATTTTGTTACTTTGTGCCCCTATTCCTAGTTGATAGTTTGGTTCACTAATTTATCATCTTGAGGAGATTCTGGTTGTGGTCTTGGAATCATTTTTTGAACTCTCTTTAATTCCCATCTCTCAGATCAGTTCTCTTTTGGTTCCATTTTTTTCGAGTTATCTTCTTTGTGGCTGGTGTTCTATTCTTGGTTTTCTATTCATGGTAATCTTGTTCAGCGGTCGTGCATTCATGTGTTTCTTGTGTTATGGTCATTTTTTATTGTTGAAAACCTCTCTTGGGATCATTTATGGTGATCACATCATGTTTGGATCATGGACCTTCTTGTTTGGACTATTTTGGTTTCTTTAGGTAGCATGTTATTTTCTGTATGAGCCGACCTTGATGATTTTGGTTGTGGTCATTTCTCATTGATTGTTAGCATGTAAGATCTTGGTGTGTGATTGAAGGATCTTTTGTATATCTATATATGTGGTCACAACTTCTTATGCTCTCCTTAGTGATTTGTTTGATTATTTTGGGGCTGACCCCTTATTTATTTGTAAATATTTCATTCACTAGTACAAAAATAACAATATATGACTAAATAAAGTACTAAAAATTGTAGATAAATGACTAATTTTGATCACGTGACCATTAGTAGTTTATTGCCGGTTATTTATCTCATGACCAAATTTATGACTAAACTATTTTGGTCATTGATTTGGTCATTTATTTAGTCATTTATTTGGTCATTTATTTGGTTATTGATTTAGTCTTTTATTTGGTCATTAATTTAGTCATTAGTTTAGTCATTTATTTAGTCCTTCATTTAGTCATTTATTTAGTCATATATTTAGTTATTAATTTAGTCATATTAAGGAATGATGGAATCGAACCACCATCCTCCTACTTGTAAAGTAGGTGCTCTTCCATCGAGCTAGTACCCTTTAAAAAATATTCATATCATGTATACTAGTACTTTCCATTAAACATGATTTTAAATTATTTCATCTATAGTTCAGGGGTTATGATAGTAAATGCTTATGACAATCATTCAAACCAAAGTATGTCAAAGACTGTTGTGAGAAAAAATTCATGACTGTCATGTAAAGAGGAAGAATCATAGGTTCCATCACTATGAGCAGCACATTCTATACATGGAAGAAAATGTAAATTTCTTGATCTAAGGGGAAGTAAAATGGAAAACAAAAATATAGAGTAGAAACCTCCATGCAATTTCATGAAGAAAAGAGAAACATTCAAAAATTAAAACATAGCTCTTTGCATGAAGGAACAACTCCTTTAGTCAAGACAATAAAAGAAATGAATGTGCAACCTACTAACAATGTCCATCCCAGCCAAATATAATCATCTTTACCTTTCATTTGCTAATTATAATTCATTTCCTCAACTTTCTACATAATTAAGACAACCTAGAAAAGAATCAATCTGTATCTATTAAGTTTTCATCAACAATAATTCTCCTTAATGCAAATATTGATAAAATTAATCCCATCTATTTCACCATGTTCTATAATAGTCTCAATTCTTAGTATACTCTTCTATTTCCCGATGAAATGAAATTATAACTAAGGAGCACATATAATTTATTTGTGAAATATGGTTAATAAACAAGTATCCTTTCAACAAAGAAATATTACATTTGACTTTTTTTTTCTTTTTTTTTTCTATCTAAAAATACTAACAAGAGTACTACTTCTGACTTTTTTCATCTTCAAAATAACTAAAATACATGTGATTTTTGTATTTTGTAAAAATAGAAATGTTGTATATGATTTTTGTATGTGACTTGTTACTTAGATGATGTTCTAATAAATTAATAAGTAACCTTCAAATAATTTCATACTTTCTTCAGGCTATATCTTGTGGGTATTTTGTATACTATGAAGTAAAGTTATTATGCAGATAAGTTGTCCCACAAATATATGCTTACAAGTCAGCTTTATAAGTGAGTACAAAGGAAATAGCTAAAATGAGATGTAACTAGCTACTTAGCACCAAATTTATTTCCAAGAGAACTATGTAATTGATAGATTTACTCAATCATACTCAAAATGATCTAGTTGAAAATTAAATTTAAAACTTAAAACCATGATTTGGATGGTTGTACTATGTTTAGCTAGAATGCAAAGACAACTTAAAAATTTGGACTGGTTTTTGGCTCCATTAGATCCTAAGGTGGGGCTAAAACTTGAGTTTATGAGATTTTTCATTCCCAATTCAACTTGACTCTTAATGATCCTAGGAATGACAAAGTTAGTCAATAGCATGAGACTAAGGTGATAAAATGAAATGATTACAACACAATTAAGGTGACAAACATTAGTTATCTACACTGGATATGCATAAAAATAATTTGGTGAAAAGGCCTTTGAAGCTTTCAAGAAAATGCAATTGGCAGGTGTAGAGACAAATTCTAGAACCTTTTACAACATCCTCCCTACTTGTATCAAATTAAAAGCTTTCAAAATAGTGTGTAGGCCTCCATAAAATTATACAAAACTCATGGCAGTTGTTGGAAATATTCAGGAATTAACCAAGTTACTGAGAGGGGAGGGGTGAATCAGTAACTCCAAATTTTCTTCTAATTTTAACATGTATTTTACCTTTTAATCTTTGCATACAGAAAGCATGAAACTTGAAAAACATTCACAATAATGACACATAGATTTGGTTACCCAGAAACCTTCCAAAAGAAAGTAAAACTGGGGTGGGGATGAAACCCACAAAGCTTTAATACTGCAGAATAAAGTTGGCCGGTTAAGCCTTACAATTTGATCACTTCTGATGATCTGCCCTGTTAAGAGCAATAAGGATTGCTAAATCCACCCTGTTAAAGGATTTACAAACATACAGTGAAGTATGCACTCGGTAAAGAGATTTTTACAAAGACTGTTAAGTCTACCCGGTTAAAGGATTTAGTACTGATTCACCTGTTAGAATGAAATAGTAGATCTCTGCTTTGCAACTGGATTGCTGAATGAGATTCGCTGATGTACTGATCACCTTCTGTGATGAATTTGTCTTTGCTGTACCTTAAACTTCTGAAGCCTTTTGCAATTCACTTATTTCTTCCTTTCTTACTCTTTCACATATATTCTACTTCATATATTTCATTACTTTTTTTTTTATATTTTTATTATTATATCTTTTATTTCTACAACATTGTTTATATACAAGTCTCAAAAAATTAATTACAATTACAATTACACAGTCGGCTTGACAAATAAACATAAGTGCTACTAAGTCGGCCCAAATATGGTTACTCGGTTCCTTCAAACTGACTCGGTGA
Source organism: Chamaecyparis obtusa (assembly GCA_027943335.1). Classification (NCBI taxonomy): domain Eukaryota; kingdom Viridiplantae; phylum Streptophyta; class Pinopsida; order Cupressales; family Cupressaceae; genus Chamaecyparis; species Chamaecyparis obtusa. The sequence goes on from BSBK01012345.1 coordinate 26,380, forward strand.
CTTTCTGATACTCGGCGTCCACTGCATTACTCGGCATCGTCATGCACTCGGTAGAAGTGAAGGCACGGTTCATACTGATCACTCGGTAGGTATTGAACTCGGTAAGCATTGGTGACTCGGTAGACAAGATGTTACTCAGTTTACATTGTCCTGATCGGTTTGTACTAACTTGCTCGGTTTGCACTGTCTGCTTGGTTTGCACTGTCTGCTCGGTTTGCACTGTCTGCTCAGTTTGCACTGTCTGCTCGGTTTGCACTGTCTGCTCGGTTTGCACTGTCTACTCGGTTTGCACTGACTGCTCGATTTGCACTGACTGCTTGGTTTGCACTGACTGCTCGGTTTTCACTTGTCTGCTCGGTTTACACTTGTCTGCTCGGTTTACACTTGTCTACTCGGTTTACATCCAGAATGCAAATAAGTGTTGTCACTAGTGGCAATACTGCTTAATGCCAACAATCTCCCCCTTTGGCATTAGTGACAAAAACACTTATTGGCCAAAATTTATATACACGAATCATGCTGAGTTTTATTTTGATTTTTCAAAATTTGTCTTTGTTAAAGGGCTTTATACATTGTCTCCCCCTTTCAATGTGCTAACTGTTTCTTATACAAATCTGTAACTGTATACATATCTCTCCTTCTATACATATCTCCCCCTTTTTGACGATAATGCCAAAGGTGCATATACAATTTATTTACAGAGAGAATCCAAAATTTGATAAGAAATCAGAATGTACCTTCATTATTAGTGCCAGGGTTCTGTCCCAACTTTCTTGCAGAATCTTACATGTTTGTATAGCAATTTGGACTTCTGCAGAGAGTTCAATCATGTGATCTGCTATGGAGAACTGATTGTCATGAATCAATGTTCTGGAATGTTCAATGTGCTTGTACATTGTATTCATGATGGGAAGGATCATGTGTTGGATGTCTAGCAGTGTGGACCGGATCCTTGAGTCTTCTTTCAATAGATCAGACTGCATATTGGATAGATGTGAAATTTTCATGTGATGAGCAGAGCTTGAACTTGGTTCAAGTTGCAGCTTCTGTATGCTAATCTTCATATCCTCATCCATTTTATTCATTTTATCTTTGACATCCTTTGTGAACTCGGCAAAATTGCATAGTCTGGCCAAAAGAGAGGTAGCATTCGAATAAATAGACTCTATGTTAGACAAAACTGAAGACAATTCCACTTGGTTGATAGCTATGTGCTGAGCAATGTGCTCAAGCACTTTATTGTTGAATCTCTTCTCGGCTCTTTCAACTAACTTTTCTGTCCCGGATGAGTCCTCATTGTATTTCTCAACTGCTTCTGCCAATTGTAACAAAACATGCTGGGAGGAGTCTACTTTAATGCCTAATGCATCAGAAAAAATGTCCTTAGCATCTTTGATGATTTGATACTCTTTGTCTCTCTCCTCCTTAAGCTTCTTTTGTTTTGCTTTCCTTTGGAGGATCTCACCTATATTCTGCATCTGGTCTGCTGAGAGATTTGCAAAATCTAGTGTAGGAATCTCTATCTCTTCGTCTAGGTCTATATCCTCAACTATATTTTTACCCAAAAATTTTATACTCGGTAGAGCCTGAGGCTTATCTGTACTTAATGTTCTTGTAGTAGTGACAGTAGATAAAGTAGGGCTGGCTATTTACACTGGTATACTTTCTACTGGAGAACTTAAAATATTTACACTTGATGATTCAAAAGCTGGAAAACTTACTGGTACAGGAGACTGCAGCTCGGTAGAAGAAATGGTAGCTGCCTCTGATGTTGCTAGGGATGATTGGACAAATGTGGAAGTTGTCACAACCATGCTTGAAGGTGTCTCTGGGCTGGATGAAGAGACTTTCACTGGAGAGGTAGGAAGGGATGCAATGACTTCTGCTACTATCCTTACAGTATCATCTACCTCGGTGTCTTCTTCTTGTTCATCCCTGTCATCTTCAATATCCTTTATTATTACAGTTTCAATGCTCGGTTGGTGAAGGTGGTATATGTTCTTCCATGTGGCTTTTGCAGCCTTCACAACCGATTCAATATTGTTGATCAAAATCAAACAAGTATTGAACTTCAATGTCATTTTATTTTCATTTTCTTTTAGTGCCTTCTTTACTTCATCATTATTCAGGCTTGGCATCAACTGTCTCAGGTTTTGATCAAATATGTCTATTACAGTTTGCCTTGCATTGCTCCATCTCATTTTTATTGGATTCAATAGAACTGCTGGAACCTGTGGGGTAATTTCTTCAGGAGAGTATTTCCACTGTCCCATCTTCTCAACAACAGCATCTTCTATTTCCTTCTGTTCTGCTTCCGATCTGGTTTCATATCTCAGGGATTTTATGTTACTTACTCCAGATCCTGATCCATCTCTGAAGAGTTTGAGCTTTTCTTGAAGGGTTAGAGGAGGCCTTTTGAATACTATGTCTTTATCTGCCTTTTCTGCCTTGTCTGCCTTGCCTTTTGTATTTCTCCTTGTAAACACAGCAGTGGGAGGCACAGATGCCTTAGTGATAAAAACTTTTCCTTTCTTCTTTGCAGGTTCTGGTTCCTCTATTTTCTCATCCTTTTCTTCTTCTTTTTCACCTATTTCTTCTTTGTCCTCGGTTATCATTTGCATTTTAGCTATCCTTTTCTTTCCTTTGTTTACCGCCTGTGGAAGCTTTATGCTTAGTTCAATTCTCACCTTAGCTTCATCATATGTTCCAAAATATGGGGCTTTGGGATTGACAGGCTGATTTAGAAGTGCTTCAATGATGTTCTTGGTTTCATCAATGTTTACCTCATAAGGAAGAGGTTTTACATATACAGTTCTCGGTTTAACTGCTTGAATATACATATTATCACAATCTACCATAAAACAGATGTCATCTTTGTAATCTTCCACCAACTTCTGTGGAATCCGGAATCTGTCATTCATTTTCTCTTTGAAAGACTCAAAATAATTATCCATGATGCTTTCAAAGTTTTCACCCATTTCTGCGATGTATTCATTTATTTCATAAAGTACTGGCACATCTTTTCTCCATACAACTTTTCCTTTAGAAGGGAAGAATTTCTGAACATAGAAGAATAAACAGACTAACAAGGATCCAAACTTACATGGATTGTTTTTGGAACTTTTGATGCTTTCCATGTTCTTGTTGAACTGTTTCAACAATAAGTCTGCTAGGTCAAATGTCAAGTTGTTTTTGACCACTTTGTATGCTAGGTCAACAGCTTCACATGAGACACTGTTCTGTCGACTAGAACTATAGATCTTGTGGGCAATGATATGTGTACCAAAATTTAGTTCAGCGTCGGTAATGCTGCTAACCTTCATGCCTCTACCATCCCACTCGGCTAGGGTTTTCTTCTCTAGTTCCATCCGACCTAGGGTTTTGGTAGTTTTAGCTTTGTTCAACATGGGAAGACCGGTGACTTGATGAATCATTTTCTTTGTGATCTCAATAGGTTGCTCAAGCCAAATCTTGCCATCATGTACTTGGCTGAGAATGTACCTAACCCATTTATCTCAAAAGTTTCGAGGAAGATGTGCAATGTGGACTAAACCCTTATCTTCCAGATGTTTGTGCTCGGGTTTCAAAGTACCATCCACACATAGTTCCTTATGCACAATGTCTAGTTCTAGGTTTCCCATTTCTTGAATTGAACAGTTAAAATGATTATGGATATCGTTGATAAGCAGTACCTTAGGAGGAATCTGAGATTGAGCTCCGTTCGGATCTAGGGTTGTTGCAATTGCGGGCACGATCTTAAAATCTGGTGCTTTCCACTCCCCTTGAACTAACATATCAGATCCTTTCTTCGCTGAAGTGCTGGATGATGCCATGGTAGCTCACAGAAAATTCCTTTCGCAAGAGTATTAAATCACCGGGTTGCCCTTGAAGTTTTCTGCTCTCAAAGTGCTTAAAGATTCGCGGTGAAGAATGAGTTCGATTACTTGCTTTTTGTTTACAACTCTGTCATTAATGCTCATTTCAAATTAGGGTAGGAATTCTGACAGACTGTCACCCACCAAGAATTAATTGCTCGGAAAAGACTTCACAACTCGGTGAACTTTGAGAATTCATAATGCTCCGACCTCGCTCGGTAAAGACAGGTACCGACCTTGCTCAGTGAAGACTATACCGACCTTGCTCGGTGAAGACTATACCGACCTCCCTGTGATCTCACTGCATCTTGCATGCTGATTTAGACTTTTCTTTTAATTTCGGTTCTGGAACTGCTTGAGATTGATCTATGAGAGTACAGTTCCAGTGTCTCCTTGGAAATTTAATTTGAGTCGATAGAGCCATCCATTCCATTACTTGGACTGGATTGCTCGGTAGCTTTAGGAATCCATTTTTGTCTTACCTGTTTCTTGACCTTAGTTGCTTCATTCTTCTTTCCTTCTTCAATTTCACTAGCATTCATGCAGTTTCTGGCTATGTGACCGAGTTTAGTGCATTTGAAACATCTTACGGTAGTATCTCTTTTCCTTAGATGATGTTTTATGCAATTCATGCCAATGTGTCCATATTCTCCACAGTAATGACATCTACACCAGGTGTTGTAGTCCCATCCAAACATTGCTTTCACAATTTTTTCTGCTGGATTAAATGTCTTGGATCTGCACTCGGATGCCTTGTGACCTTGTTTGTTGCACTTGTGACAATTACCTCTGAATCTAGGTTTTTCCCTGCATTCATTTGCTTTATGACCAGGTTGATTGCAGCTATAACATTTTCCATTGAATTCTGCTTTTTCATTGTTCCAACATTTATTTGAAGTATGTCCTATTTTACCACAATGATTACAGGTAGGTTTTTTATTTCTTTTAGTACCTTGCTTAGAGGATTCGCCTTCTTCTTTGTATCCAAGTCCTGCTTTTCCTTTTTGCCTATGAAGATTTCGTTCATACAGCTGATTCAAGTCTTCTTGACTTTTCAGCATTCCTTCATTGATTTTTTTTTCAGCGTTTAGGTCATCCATCAATCTTAGATTGATTTCCTTTTCAGATCTTAGTTCTTCTCTTGTGTTTTCTATTTCTGATCTTAGATTTAGAATTTCTTCATTTGTATGAGAGATCTGATCAATTAGATTTTCTAGCTGAAGGGTTTTGTTTTGGACTTCAATGTTTCTTCCATCTAATTCATCTTTCAACTTGTTTCTCTGTTCCAAGATCTCACAGAATCTTGTAGAGTGTAGTTCTTGTTCTCTTTTCAATTTTCTCACTTCTTCCTGTAGAGACCCATTCTTTTCTAGGAGTTCTTTGATAGCATTGTTTGCTTCATCTGAGTTATTTGAGGGAAGAAGATCTTCAATCTTTTCTTCAATGTAATTCTGATCATTCATCTGATTTGCAAGTTCCTTCCTTCTTCTTAGGGATTGGGAAAGATGTTCTTTTGCTTCTTTGAGTTTAGCTATGGCCATTTCCAGATCTAGCTTTTCATTTTCAATCACCTTGTTCAGTTTGAATACCTCCATTGTCCTGGATCTTTACTCAAGCTAGTTAAGCTTTGTCTTGAGAACCAATGCAGCTCTGATACCAATTGTTGGAAATATTCAGGAATTAACCAAGTTACTGAGAGGGGAGGGGTGAATCAGTAACTCCAAATTTTCTTCTAATTTTAACATGTATTTTACCTTTTAATCTTTGCATACAGAAAGCATGAAACTTGAAAAGCATTCACAATAATGACACATAGATTTGGTTACCCAGAAACCTTCCAAAAGAAAGTAAAACTGGGGTGGGGATGAAACCCACAAAGCTTTAATACTGCAGAATAAAGTTGGCTGGTTAAGCCTTACAATTTGATCACTTCTGATGATCTGCCCTGTTAAGAGCAATAAGGATTGCTAAATCCACCCTGTTAAAGGATTTACAAACATACAGTGAAGTATGCACTCGGTAAAGAGATTTTTACAAAGACTGTTAAGTCTACCCGGTTAAAGGATTTAGTACTGATTCACCTGTTAGAATGAAACAGTAGATCTCTGCTTTGCAACTGGATTGCTGAATGAGATTCGCTGATGTACTGATCACCTTCTGTGATGAATTTTTCTTTGCTGTACCTTAAACTTCTGAAGCCTTCTGCAATTCGCTTATTTCTGCCTTTCTTACTCTTTCACATATATTCTACTTCATATATTTCATTATTTTCTTTTTAATATTTTTATTATTATATCTTTTATTTCTACAACATTGTTTATATACAAGTCTCAAACAATTAATTACAATTACAATTACACAGTCGGCTTGACAAATAAACATAAGTGCTACTAAGTCGGCCCAAATATGGTTACTCGGTTCCTTCAAACTGACTCGGTGACTTTCTGATACTCGGCGTCCACTGCATTACTCGGCATCGTCATGCACTCGGTAGAAGTGAAGGCATGGTTCATACTGATCACTCGGTAGGTATTGAACTCGGTAAGCATTGGTGACTCGGTAGACAAGATGTTACTCAGTTTACATTGTCCTGATCGGTTTGTACTAACTTGCTCGGTTTGCACTGTCTGCTCGGTTTACACTGTCTGCTCGGTTTGCACTGTCTGCTCGGTTTGCACTGTCTGCTCGGTTTGCACTATCTGCTCGGTTTGCACTGTCTGCTCGGTTTGCACTGACTACTCAGTTTGCACTGACTGCTCGGTTTGCACTGACTGCTCGGTTTTCACTTGTCTGCTCGGTTTACACTTGTCTGCTCGGTTTACACTTGTCTGCTCGGTTTACATCCAGAATGCAAATAAGTGTTGTCACTAGTGGCAATACTGCTTAATGCCAACAGACAGTATCCTACAAAGGAATGTGGTCTCACAGATTGCAATGATTGCAAGATATGCATAAAAAATATTTGTGGAAAAATCTTTAAAAACTTCCTATAAATTTTGGGTTGATGTGACTCGCATTCCATATAAGTTTCCAGGTGATGTAACTGGAGCTCTTTAAAATGCCCACCTATCTATAGAGGGTCATCTTTAACCCATAGTGTTTGGATTTGGGGATATGTTCTTTAGAAGTTTTTGTATATTATTTATATGTAAAACTTCAAAGAAACTAGGTTTTTACAATCTTCTACCCAATGTAGGGATAATAGAAGATGCAAGAAATAATTGATCTATTAATATTAAATGAAATGCTTGTTGTAGACAATTTTGGTTTTTATTAAAAAAAAGGAAAAAATTAAAAGAAAATGGTGTGACACACTTTCAAGCGACTGAATTCACATATAATATGTGTGTTGGCTAACTATAATGCTTTTAAACTTTGAAACATAAAAGAATAGAATATTGAGCCAATTCCTATGATAGCTTTGAATTAACAATGAAGCAATTCTTTTTGGAAGTGAGGAATACCTGGTAACATATTTCAACAGGTTAGTGGTTTCTGTTTGTGTGGCTCAAGATAGCATTTATATGATTACAAGAACAATATTGATTACCTAATAGATATGCAATTAGCTAACAAAATGAAAATAATGATAAAGCTTACTCACTTTTCCAAATTACAAGTTCTTTGAGCCAACACTATCATTTTTGTGATTTAATACCTGATATTATTTTGACAGCCATAAACTTTAGCAAAAGAAACACAAACAAAATCCTATACAAATAAATAAGAGTTTATATCATTCGTGACAAAAATAAATAAATGCATACACATCAAAACTACAAAGTTACAACGTGAAAGTTTTCAGATGTTATAGCATAAAAGCCATATATTATATTGATACATACATTACGTATGTTGTATCAAAAATGTCCTATCTCTTGATTGATAGCATATGCCATGGAAGGATCCATCTCACTGTATTCTAATACACCAAGAGGTTTTCCATTTCCCCGCTGAACAAAAACACCAACCTTCTCTTGTGGATATGCCTGCCTTGCACATTAGAAGAATTTAGCATAATAATATCTCCAAGCCAGCTATTTTGATTTTGAAAAGTATATATCATATATACGGTGATATCTTTATCTCAAAGCCTATTTTATAAAACATTTTTGAATTCCTTGTAACTCACTAATTTAGGAAAGGAAGAAAATATGAATTATATAAATATCTATAAATAGAACAAGTGATCAAATGGGATAGAAAAAGATATAAAATTGGATAGAATTCTTGTAGTTTGCTAGCCAAATACCTTCTAGACAACTTTAGCTATAGTAGCCACACCTTTATCAATAAAATAGGCGAGGAACAATCTGTCTACTACACAGACTTGATCCATGAATACACAACACAAAAAACATGTATTTACCACCAAGTCTTGTTCAACCTCATCTTTAAAATGGAATTTTATTGTTTATTTAAATAAAAAGCCCTTACCAAAGAATTGTTGACTCCATAACAATCATTGTATTTGATGTGTTTCATAGACATATCTTCCAAACATTTTGAGGACTTCAATTCTGATAGACCAGTTCAACATATAGATTATAGAAAAATAAGTATATGATCTAACAAAATGCATTAATTCAATTAACACAAGAATAATAAATATGTCTTTCATTGAAAGTACTAGCATAAACTCCTCCATTACGGTCTGGAGCCCTTAGGATTTTCAATTGTAGGAAAGAGTTTCTGGAAACTCAAGATTGATTTAATAAGTGATATACACTATTAAATATCCTTTGCAAGCCATAGTAAAAAATCTTGTGCATCTTAAAGGCCAGCTTTATTTAACTACTCCAACATTTTTCTATAATTGCTAAGGACTATACATCTACAAAAATAGAATACTTTTGAATGTATCTTTAAAATTTTGATAAGAAGCTTGATTGTGAATCCATTCAAACTAATATGATCCCTTTTGTTCTTTATATATCAAAAAAATAATTGTAGAAACACTTGCAAAACAATGTATTCTCATCTTTGCAATCTAATTGACAACTATGTAGGTTTTCAATGGATAAATGGTGGTTGTTGATGGAGAGTTCCTCTCATGTATTAAAATAGGAGCATTAGTCCATATGTATCTTAAATAGTCAATACTTTTTTCCTTATAGCTGAAAAACAAAAATTGGAATGTGGGCATTCATGTGGGAATTATATCAAAGCCAGAAAAAGAGTTGTGGGTTCTAATGATTCTTTAATGGTGTGTTCTTTACGATATGTTAGATTGGTAGCTCCCAACAAGGTAGCTTTGGTTTTCTAGGTGTTTTTAATGGGTGTTGATAAGGTGTTTTCTTGGCTTCAAGATGACACATTGTACTAAATCTCTTGAACCTTGCAATAAGGAAATTCCTATGGGCTCTTTCAATTATAATGAGTTGGCTGCATTAGGGTTTGTAAAAGAAGTGCTTAGTGTGGGTCTGTACATTCCTAGGAGAGGTGATAATGTGGGTTCACCAATGGGAAAGAGTTTTGATAATGTGAAGAATCCTTAGGTAGAGAGATCCGATGATGGAAAAAATTTGGTGCTAGTTCACAAGGGCCTTTTCATGCTCCATGCATATTGCAAGGACTTAGGAATGTCTTGAATAGTCTTATGGTTCCACTAGACATACACTAAATACTCCTCAAAGTTTAGGCATATGGCAAGGATCTGGGGAAAATCTTCAATAGTCTTATAGTGACACCACAGAAAATAAAGGCATCTCAAGGTTTCAAATATGTTTAAGGCCATGCCCTTCAAAGAAATGAGGCTATTCAGATCACTAAGTCATCAGGAAATCTTTTTACTGAAGTAGAGGCTTCAATAGAAAACTCCACCAATTAATCTTAAAAAATAAAAGCACATCCAAAAGTAGACAACACCTAAATTATTTTGAAATTGCAAGGATTCTAGAGAACATAGAAAATCAAAGGGAGATATTGATGGATCAAAAAAATCCTACAAATTTTATTTGCACAGGATTGCAAAAAAATTTCTCCAATAACATTGAAAACAATAGCAGTGAAAGATTTATAGCAAATAGAGTTAAAGTTGCATATATATCTAGGAAAACAACTAATTATTGTAAGTTTGTGTCAAACCATGTCCACTATTGTTTCAACTAGGATGATCTAAAAATCCCAAGAAAGTGTAAATATCATATTACAAGAGTATTACATTAATCATTTATAATATTCATGAATTTCTACCAAACACAAAGAAATTGTGATGTACCAATGGATAAAAATGCAGCAAAAATGACACTAATAATTCATCTGAGATGACCGAAAATCCTAATAAGTGAAATTGCACTCCAAACAACAACATTTTATGTAAATCATTTTTAGTTTCCAATAACTTTTACATAGTAAAACACCACAAGGTATTAGATATCAAATGAGTAAATAATGTTACCAAAGTGGTTAACTTTAGAGAGGCCAGTCAATTCCCTCACTTTCATTAGAAAAAAAATAATAGAGTAAAAGTGGCTCTATAATAGATTAGAATTGCATAAACTTCCATTGAAACAACTGATTATATGAGTTTCTATTAAAAAAAGTCTAAGCAGGATGGAGCTTATGAATATTTGTCTAAGCTCTTTGGAACATACTACATAATAATTGATATTGCTACTAAAGGCAGATTGAGTTTAACCAACATAAACAATTTTAGCTCAAAAATAAAATAAAAATGAGAATGAGAATGAAATTAAATACAAGGGTTTTACATAGGACACATTTATGTAGAGTTCAAAAGGTATATTTTATCGAGTGCCACTAATCCAATACAATTATCCTTGTTGATGAGGATGCTCTCATCATATGCATAACATCTTTAGAAAGTTTTGACCATTTATGCTCTTCATATTCATCAGGTATCTTAATTGCCAATGTTCCAAGAGAGGGCATACTTTGAAGAAAAGAAATAATTACTGCAACTTCTTTGTGGTTAAACTCAACAATTTCTATGCACAATTTCTTGAGGTTGACATATGGAGATGCAAGGTAGTTAGGTATAGGATCTCTTGCAAGTTCTTGTATTGTAGTGGCATGAAATAGTTGTGTGATCTACCAACTAATCACAAACCTCAATACCTCTTAATGGTCAAAGCCTCTCATTTGGCTAACTTTTCTTCCCACTGCACTCCACATACTGGTCACACTCAATCTTTGATCACACAAATTTTTGACTGATTACTTGTACTCCTTAGGACTTCACACCACAAAACCTCCTTTGACTAATCACCACCATTTCTTGTGACATACAAATCCTTTATTATTCTACAAAACCTCATAGGATCCTCTCACATCTCTGGTCCCCTCAAACACATAACATCCACTCACTAAGGATATTGTGTAACACCCCATCTATACCTAAAGATAAAAGATGATACTAAAGAAGAAACAACCATAAATAAAATCACATAAAACCATAGTAATAATTTTTTTTTCTTAAAATTACAAACTGAAACATATAATCATAACAACCGCTTCTAAGAGCTTTATAGTTTACAATCGATTTACATTAGAGTAATAATAATACTCTTTATTCAAAGATTAAGTTCCAAAAACAAAATTTCCTTCTTTCCAAATCCATTACATTCTACGAATAGATCTGATAACTAATAACCATGAAATGATCTGTATCCCATAAAACTTAGCAACTGCTATCCAATGTCCCATACTCATTGATTTATCCATCTAAAACTTGAAAATCAAAATGAACACAAACGCAAACAGCAAACAAGGCTCAGTCACAATGATAAAGAAAATGAATCATCTCCAAATATCTGCAATCATAAAAGTCAGTACAATATAACATTTATGCAGATTTAAATATAGATGTAATTGAAAACTAAATAACATAATTTCCATTTTTTTTACACCAAATTCATCAAGCACTAAATTTCTTTCTAACAGAAATAAACTCGCAAAGAAAATGACAAACTAATGATCCAATAGTTCATGGGTGTCCACATAAGGACATACGCTATGTATCTGTAAGGAAAACCTCGTAGTAATCCATTATGTCTGATGAAACCATAATGTTTTATCTTGTTAATTGAAACCCATAACCCTTGAATTTATAATTATCACTTAATTAAATAGCTGACATAAATTCTTTCCCATAAGGATATAGACTAGTGTCAGTCACAACTGACAGAAATTCTATCATCACAAGGTACTAGACTAGTGTCAGCCCCCAATCTAAGCATCATACTTGCATTATCTCAAAAAACACTTGATCTAGCAATCAATGAAAGCAGTGAAATGAACTATATTACACAATTTCACTAACAATCCGTTTCTAATGCATCAATTTACAAAATTGAAACAGCAATCAGAAATCCATTATAAAACCATGTTACCATATTCCTTAACATACATTCATCAACATGATGTTTCTCGAAAGATGAAAAGATCACAACTCTTTCTCCATCACAAATCCAATCAAAATAATCTCCACATTAACTTAACATTAAATTTGGAACTGTACAATAAAATATCCATATCAAATTCATGTTTCCATTGAATAGAAAAGAACTAACATAATCATACATCAACTGAATCAACACAACACCCATCACTTTTAACAAACATACAAGCTTACCATTACCAATTTATTAAACTAATTGGCCATACATCCTGCTCTATTAATTACAAGTTTATACCATTTATATACATGTTGGCGTATGTACATGTATACACCACGACTTGTGTATACATATACATATCCCAGCAGGTATATATATATGTTTATATGTTTATATAAGCTTGTAATTAATAGTTCAGAATAACAATCATAACATCTATTATATACATGTTGGCATATGTACATGTATACACCACGGCTTGTGTATACATATACATATCCCTGTAGGTATATATATTTATATATCTAATTGCATAAACTTGTAATTAATAGTTTAAGTCCATAAATATGCAATAGAAAAACCATACTAATCTTCACAGTTCTGTCACAGAATACATCTACCTTATTATACTACTAAATCTGCCGAATACATAAATTAATGACAGAATAATAATAATAACTGACTTCTACCTCTCAACAAAATACCAAAGTATTTTTCCTTACTGTTTGAACAAGATAGTAATTGACTTTCCTAAAAAATCCCTTAACATTTCCTAATGTCGTAACAACTGTAATACACACTGGTGTTAATTATTGAAGATCATAAAACTCGCAATCAAGTTTGACATAACCAAGACATCTACATTCCTCTATTGACTGATACATACAGTGACAAACACCCTTTTAACCAAACATCAACACCAGATAACTAGAGAAATACACCCAGAAAAATACTTCAATTCCACACCTATGTGCAAATGTAAATACAAAATACGATAGGTAACAGATAGCATTATGAATACCACTAATCCCAATTTCCACATTACAGCTCAAAGAAAACATCGATACCAACTTTGGTTAATGACTGTGGTAGAAAAACCCGATTCCACCTTATAACCAAGTCTATAAAAACTAAATACATTATGATGCTACAATACTCCTAACAACAGATACAATGTGAGAAGATCTAAAGAACTTTTTAACAAGAAAACTCATGCTGGTTCCATACTGTATTAATATGCTAATTCTCAAACCCGACTAACTCCCTTAACACTGTCCAAAGCAAGTAAACATCGACACCAAAACACACAAGGATATAACCATATAACATCTACATAACTATAATCCATAGTTCGGCACAGACTTAACTAAAACATTGCCAAAACCAAACTCAGAACAGAGAAAGCCCCTCAACACATTATGCTCAAAAATAGCATAAAAGAACATGTATTTAATACCACACTAAAACCAAACACCTACTAAACAGACGTTTGTTACCAAGTTTCTCCAATAAATCACAGCATTGTTTAACTAAACTGACTTCTTAATCTATCCAAGAAAGAAAAAGATCGATTCATGACCGAAACTCACAAAATATACAAACACAAATCTTCACATTTTTTCAACTAACAAATAGTAGTAAACTACATTCCATTAATTCATTTGCAGAATCATAAAATGGAAATAGAGGATAAGGTAAGAGATGCCCCTGCCTGGTATTCGTGTGAGGAAGATATCCAGAACCGAAATGCTAGAGATAGCCCCTGCCTGGTGAGCTTCACAGACGAATCCCAAACTCAACCACGAAGATCCCTTATCACAAATTACCAAAATGCCATGCAAGAGAGCCCAAAATGCAGATATAATAGTATGAAACTCCCAACTTCCTAAATTACCATGAACAGAAGGGTTTAACTTTGTCGTGATAACCCCTTCCATTCCAAGCCACTTATCATGAAAGATACAATAGAAAAATAAGTCCATAACCAACTGTTTACCCAAACTCTCGCAGAAAACCATGGTGGAAAATGGAGTCAAAAACCAACTGCAACTCCTCACCAGAGCTAATGGCGGTCAACAAACACAACAATGAATTTCCATCGATAAGTTCATTCAATGCAAACTTATCTCTTGCAGTAAACACAACTCATTACCTGCCAAATGTCCATCCAAGTACAATTCCACAACCTGAAAAATAGCTTAAACCCCACTAACACCTCAATGCAATGAAAGTGCATTAAAACCCTGCCGTTAAGTCATGTTTTCGAGCCACAATATAATAAGAAGACTTAGGGATAGGTTAATACTTATCTTTGCTAATAACATTAGTCAATTTACTAACTTAAACATCTAAGATAACAACGCATGCCAAAGTCAAATAACTAATAGTTCATCACACTAACCTCCTACTAACATACAACATAGGATATACTAACTTAGATAATTCATATAATTTTAGTAAATGAAATACCACATTCTTACTAAAACATTCACTCATAGTTATATGTATAAAAAAACATATATACAAATTTCTTTATTTTGAATTCAAAATTAGATTAACATTAAATAACAATAATTCTCTATATACTGTCTATAATCATAAGATACAATTGACCATAATAACATAACCATTTCTAATTATGTCTAACATATTATTAAAGATTCCAAAACAATGAATCAATAATCAGACAATTGACTAACCATATAGTTTGTCCTTATTTCATAATCAAACCAATATTCAAAATTCTGTCTAAGCCAATTCTATCATCAGAATAGGACTCATAAAGCGATAGAAATAGACATAATTCTCTGAGTGTCTGGCAGAATTACAAAGATAACATATTTAATCCAAAAAACAAAGTTCAAAAGAACGCAGTCAGAGTTCAAACTCATAAAATTCTAACATAACATAACATAACATAGAAAACTAAAGCCCGGAATAGTCAGGGGCATGACACCCTTCCCCACCAGTCTAGGCTTACTCCTGGAAGCCTGTAAACAAATGAGGATGTGCAGCTCTCATAGCCCCTGTATCCTCCCAAGTTGCAGAAGCTACATCATCAACATCCCATAACACCTTTACCTACTCCACCTTGCGTCCTCTGAGATTTAACTCTCTTTGTTGGATGATCTGTACCAGTTCGAGCATCATTTGACCATCTACCACATGTAAATTTTTCCAATTTAACACATGTGCAATGTCAGGTATATATTTCCTTAAGATGAAAATGTGAAATACATCATGAATTCGTGAAAGACTGGGTGGCAAAGCAAGTCTGTAGGCAACTGGACCCACACGTTCTAGGATCTCAAATGGTCCCACAAA
The DNA here is from genome assembly GCA_027943335.1 of Chamaecyparis obtusa. NCBI lineage: Eukaryota > Viridiplantae > Streptophyta > Pinopsida > Cupressales > Cupressaceae > Chamaecyparis > Chamaecyparis obtusa. Next base: position 41,939 of record BSBK01012345.1, read on the forward strand.
CCTTGGAGACAATTTTGACCCTTTACCATACTTAATAGGATTTTTCTGGGGTCTAACCCGAAGAAATACCTTATTCCCAACTTCAAATTGACATTCAATCCTATGCAGGTCTGTCTACTTTTTCTGCCTGTCCTGAGCTGTAGACAGGTGTTCTCTAATGCGCTTAACTTGCTGTTCTAAATCCTAAAGCATCTCGGGACCCAAAAGAATTTTGTCTTCAAGATTGTCCCAGCTTAAAGGTGTTCTACACGGTCTTCCATACAAAGCCTGGAAAGGAGCCATACTTATAGAACTATGATAACCATTGTTGTAAGAAAATTCAACCAGATGCAAGTACTCTTCCCATCTATTTTTCCTGTCCATCACATACATTCTAAGAATGTATTCTAAAATCTAATTGACACGCTCAGTCTGTCCATCAGTTTCAGGATGATATGCTGAACTAAAGTTCAGCTGAGTACCTAATTCACGCTGCAAAGACCTCCATAGAGATGAAGTAAAAATTGAATCCCTATTAGATATGATCTTCTTAGGAATCCCATGCAGCTTAACAACCTGTTCCATATAAATCCATGCCACAGATGCAGCATTATAAGTAGATCTTATAGGAATAAAATGGGCAACTTTGGTTAACCGGTCAACAACAACCATAATGGCATCATGTCGCCTAGCTGAAAATGGTAACCCCACTATGAAATCTATGGATATGGTATCCCATTTCCATTCAGGCATGCTGTGAGATTGAAGTAAACCAGTTGAATGTTGATGTTCAGCTTTTACTCTCTGACACTCCAAGCATTTAGCCACAAAATTAGCAATATCCCTCTTCATACCCAGCCAGTAGTGATGCTGCCTAAGATCAGCATGCATCTTCTTTACACCAGGATGTGCTGAATAAGGTGCCTTATGTGCTTTAGTCATAACTAGGTTCCAAAGATCCCTGACTTCTGGCACATATATGCTGCCTCAGTAAGTCATTAATCCTTTAGTGTTGATAGAGTAACCCTCAAATTTTCCTTCTAATACACTGCCACTATCAATCACTGCTTTGACATCTAAATACCAAGGATCAGTAGCCAAATTTAGAAGTATTCTCTCTTTCAAATCAATTGTGAGGGTCAAAGAAGAGAGTTCATGATGCCTTCTGCTAAGAGCATCCACTACTTTGTTCTCTTTACCCTGAATATACTTCATTTCGAAGTCATACTCACACAAAAACTCCATCCATCTACGCTAACGTGCATTAAGATTGGGTTGCGCGAACAAATATTGTAGACTTCTGTGATCGGTATGAAGCTCAAAATGTTGACCAAGAAGAAAATGCCACCATTTGGTCAAAGCATGGATCACTGCTGAGAGTTCCAAATCATGAGTAGGATAATTAATTTCATGATCCTTTAGTTTCCTAGATTCATAAGCAATGAACCTGCCGTCCTGTATCAAGACAGCCCCTAAACCATCCAATGAGGCATCGGTGCACACAACAAATTCCTTAGAAGGATCAGGTACCGCTAAAATTGGTGCACTAGTCAAACGTTCCTTTAGATGTTGGAATGCTTCTTCACATTTATCTGACCAGATGAATTTCTTACCCTTTCTCTGGAGAGAAGTAATGGAATGGGCTATCTTTGAAAAATTAGCCACAAATCTCCTATAGTAGCTAGCTAGTCCCATAAAACTTCGTACTTCAGATACATTGGTTGGAGTTGGCCACTCTATAATTGCCCTGATCTTAGCAGAATCAACAACTATTCCATCTCCTGTAATAATGTGTCCCAAATAACTTATTTCAGTTTTGTAAAATTCACATTTTTTAGGATTGGCATATAGCTTGTTCCTACAGAGACATTCAAAGACTTGCCTCAAATGCTGCTCATGCTCCTCCAAGGAGTTAGAATATACCAAAATGTCATCAAGGAACACTACCACAAACTTGTCTAAGAAAGTCCTGAATACTCCCTGCATCAAACTCATGAATACTGATGGTGCATTAGTCAACCCAAATGGCACTACCATGAATTCATAATGCCCATACCTTGTGTGAAAAGCTATTTTATGAATGTCAGCTTCTTGAATCCTTAACTGATGGTATCCAGATTTGAGATCAATCTTGGAAAACACCTTGGCACCCTTCACTTGATCAAACAAATCATCGATGTGAGGCAAAGGATATCTATTTTTGATGGTAGCTTTGTTCAGTTGTCTATAGTCGATACAAAGCCTCAAAGATCCATCCTTCTTCTTGATGAAGATAACAGGTGCTCCCCAAGGTGAAACACTAGGTCTAATAAGTCCCTTCTCAAGGAGTTCTTCAAGTTGAACCTTGAGTTCCACTAATTCTTGAGTAGTCATACGGTAAGGAGTCTTGGAAATCGGTTCGGTTCCTGGCAAAAGATCAATCCTAAAATCAATTTCTCTTTTAGGTGGGATTCCCGGACTCTCCGTAATAAATACATCTGAGAATTCCTTCAAAATTGGATGATCTAAGCTGGTGTTCCATGCAACTGGTTCATCAAAATCATTGATAGAAATAGAAAACAATTTGCATCCCTTTTGAAAACATCTCTGAAGTTGCTTAGTAGAAATAGTTCTGACTGACATAGGCCTCTTAACACCTGTAATAATCTTGATGGTTCTATAATAATCGATACACCTAACAGTCTTCTCTCTACAATCGATGACAGCTTGGTGTTGATCTAACCAATCCATACCCAGAATAATGTCATAAGAACCTAAAGGAATAACCCTAAGGTTAACTGTAGTAGTAAAAGCCTTAAATTGAACCTTACAATTTTCAGCTATAAACCCTGATTCAACCTTTGTCCCTGATGCTAACTCGACTTGCCATGCCAATTCAGCTTTACTCACAGGAATTCCACATTGCTTAACCAAATTGGAAGAAATAAAAGAGCCAGTGGCACCAGAGTAAAAAAAAATAGAGATCTTCTTACCTTGGTAATTACCTCTAGCTTCAATCATAGTGTTCTGATGATCTTCTTGTTTCTGATCCACAGTAGCAAAGATGCGATTATTCCTTCCAGAATCACCAATAGTAGCCTCAGAACCTGTGGCTTTAGACCTGACCTGACTATTGCCTCGAAGGGGACAATTCCATTGCAAATGCCCCACTTGCCCACATTGCCAACACTCTACTCCTCTCTTGGTACTTTTATCCTGTGATGAGTTCACTGGGGGTGATGCATAACTCTGTTGTACACTCTGAGTTGGTTTAAAGGACTTAGGTTGCTCAGGAACCTTGAAACTCTTGTTTGATTTGGAAAAAATTTCAAACTTCCTCTTCTGAAATTTACCACTTGATCCACTAGAAAATGCCTTGATATTATCTTGATAAGGTTTCTGATTCTTCCCACTGCTTTGAGCTGGTGGATTCACAGATCCCTTGGCTGAAAATCTTGATTTCAATTCTGTGAGTTTGGCTTGATCAGCAACTTCTTTCACTGTCTTAGGTTTGAAAGTTCTCACTTCTTCTCCAATTTTAGGGTTCAAACCCCTAATGAAGTGTTGTACCAAAGGCTTATCATTCTCTAACCAACCAGAATATTTCTTTAGTTGGAAAAACCTCCTCTCATACATTTCCACTATTGAGTTGCCTTGAGAAATGCTGAAGAATTCTTCGGATCTAGTTTGCTGCCAATAATCTGACATGAATCTCTCACAAAATCTTTCTAAGAAAAGCGCCCATGTAACCTGAGAGATGAGAATTCCAAGTTGTTCTAGTTCCATATTCCACCAAGTGGAAGAAAAGGATCTAAGCTGCATTACGGTCCAATGAACCTTCACATTACCGTGATAATCATGGAGAATAAAACACCTTTTGATGTTCAAGAGCCATGCTTCAGCTTCAGCACCACCCTTTGTTCCATTGAAATATGGTCCTTTGAGCTTAGAAAGGTCTTTTAACTGAGTCCTAATAATAGGATCTTCTGCTACTAGGACTCGTATAACATGAGCATTTGCTACACCATCTGGAACATTGTTCCTAGCTTCAATGTTATCCAACCTATCAAGAATCCATTGGAGAACTTCAACCTGAGGTACCTCTCAATCTTCCTGATCCATTCCTATTAAAGGATCAACTTGTTCATCACCATGCATTCCTTGGCGACCTCATCCTCTACCTTTGCAATGACCACGACCGCGTCGTCCACCCCTACCTCTACCTAAATCAGCATCAACTAGGTCACCACGCCTTTGTGCTCCTCGTGTAACAGGAGGCATGCTTGAAATCCTATAGAAAAGTTCAATAAAATCACTAACGGAAGCATAATGATAAAACCCTTTTAAAAACCCTCAAGCCCTGAGTGTTTAAACTTGGGCTCTGATACCAACTGTAACACCCCATCTATACCTAAAGATAAAAGATGATACTAAAGAAGAAACAACCATAAATAAAATCACATAAAACCATAGTAATAATTATTTTTTCTTAAAATTACAAATTGAAACATATAATCATAACAACCACTTCTAAGAGCTTTATAGTTTACAATCGATTTACATCAGAGTAATAATAATACTCTTTATTCAAAGATTAAGTTCCAAAAACAAAATTTCCTTCTTTCCAAATCCATTACATTCTACAAATAGATCTGATAACTAATAACCATGAAATGATCTGTATCCCATAAAACTTAACAACTGCTATCCATTGTCCCATACTCATTGATTTATCCATCTAAAACCTAAAAATCAAAATGAACACAAACGCAAACAGCAAATAGGGCTCAGTCACAATGATAAAGAAAATGAATCATCTCCAAATATCTGCAATCATAAAAGTCAGTACAATATAACATTTATGCAGATTTAAATACAGATGTAATTGAAAACTAAATAACATAATTTCCATTTTTTTTAACACCAAATTCATCAAGCACTAAATTTCTTTCTAACATAAATAAACTCGCAAACAAAATGACAAACTAATGATCCAATAGTTCATGGGTGTCCACATAAGGACCTACGCTATGTATCCATAAGGAAAACCTCGTAGTAATCCATTATGTCTGATGAAACCATAATGTTTTATCTTGTTAATTGAAACCCATAACCCTTGAATTTATAATTATCACTTAATTAAATAGCTGACATAAATTCTTTCCCATAAGGATATAGACTAGTGTCAGTCACAACTGACAGAAATTCTATCATCACAAGGTACTAGACTAGTGTCAGCCCCCAATCTAAGGATCATAGTTGCATTATCTCAAAAAAACACTTGATCTAGCAATCAATGAAAGCAGTGAAATGAACTATATTACACAATTTCACTAACAATCCGTTTCTAATGCATCAATTTACAAAATTGAAATAGCAATTAGAAATCCATTATAAAACCATGTTACCATATTCCTTAACATACATTCATCAACATGACGTTTCTCGAAAGATGAAAAGATCACAACTCTTTCTCCATCACAAATCCAATCAAAATAATCTCCACATTAACTTAACATTAAATCTGTAACTGTACAATAAAATATCCATATCAAATTCATGTTTCCATTGAATAGAAAAGAACTAACATAATCATACATCAACTGAATCAACACAACACCCATCACTTTTAACAAACATACAAGCTTACCATTACCAATTTATTAAACTAATTGGCCATACATCCTGCTCTATTAATTACAAGTTTATACCATTTATATACATGTTGGCGTATGTACATGTATACACCACGGCTTGTGTATACATATACATATCCCAGCAGGTATATATATATGTTTATATAATTATATAAGCTTGTAATTAATAGTTCAGAATGACAATCATAAAATCTATTATATACATGTTGGCGTATGTACATGTATACAGCAAGGCTTGTGTATACATATGCATATCCCAGCAGGTATATACATTTATATATCTAATTGCATAAACTTGTAATTAATAGTTTAAGTCCATAAATATGCAATAGAAAAACCATACTAATCTTCACAGTTCTTTCACAGAATACATCTACCTTATTATACTACTAAATCTGCCAAATACATAAATTAATGACAGAATAATAATAATAACCGACTTCTACCTCTAAACAAAATACCAAAGCATTTTTCCTTATTGTCTGAACAAGATAGTAATTGACTTTCCTAAAAAATCCCTTAACATTTCCTAATGTCGTAACAACTGTAATACACACTGGTGTTAATTACTGAAGATCATAAAGCTCGCAATCAAGTTTGACATAACCAAGACATCCACATTCCTCTATTGACTGATACATACAGTGACAAAAACCCTTTTAACCAAACATCGACACCAGATAACTAGAGAAATAGACCCAGAAAAATACTTCAATTCCACACCTATGTGCAAATGTAAATACAAAATACGACAGGTAACAGATAGCATTATGAATACCACTAATCCCAATTTCCACATTACAGCTCAAAGAAAACATCGATACCAACTTTGGTTAATGACTGTGGTAGAAAAACCCGATTCCACCTTATAACCAAGTCTATACAAATTGAATACATTATGATGCTACAATGCTCCTAACAACAGATACAACGCTAGAAGATCTAAAGAAGTTTTTAACAAGAAAACTCATGCTGGTTCCATACTGTATTAATATGTCGATTCTCAAACCCGACTAACTCCCTTAACACTGTCCAAAGCAAGTAAACATCGACACCAAAACACACAAGGATATAACCATATAACATCTACATAACTATAATCCATAGTTCGGCACAAACTTAACTAAAACATTGCCAAAACCAAACTCAGAACAGAGAAACCCCCTCAACACATTATGCTCAAAAATAGCATAAAAGAACATGTATTTAATACAACGCTAAAACCAAACACTTACTAAACAGATGTTTGTTACCAAGTTTCTCCAATAAATCATAGCATTGTTTAACTAAACTGACTTCTTAATCTATCCAAGAAAGAAAAAGATCGATTCATGACCGAAACTCACAAAATATACAAACACAAATCTTCACATTTTTTTGACTAACAAACAGTAGTAAACTACATTCCATTAATTCATTTGTAGAATCATAAAATAGAAACAGAGGATAAGGTAAGAGATGCCCCTGCCTGGTATTCATGTGAGGAATATATCCAGAACCGAAATGCTAGAGCTAGCCCCTGCCTGGTGAGCTTCACAGATGAATCCCAAACTCAACCACGAAGATCCCTTATCACAGATTACCAAAATGTCATGCAAGAGAGCCCAAAATGCAGAGATAACAGTATGAAACTCCCAACTTCCTAAATGACCATGAACAGAAGGGTTTAACTTTGCCGTGATAACCCCTTCCATTCCAAGCCACTTATCATGAAAGATACAACAGAAAAACAAGTCCATAACCAAATGTTTACCCAAACTCTCGCAGAAAACCATGGTGGAAAATGGAGTCAAAAACCAACTGTAACTCTTCACCAGAGCTAATGGCGGTCAACAAACACAACAATGAATTTCCATCGATAAGTTCATTCAATGCAAACTTATCTCTTGCAGTAAACACAACTCATTACCTGCCAAATGTCCATCCAAGTACAATTCCACAACCCGGAAAATAGCTTAAACCCCACTAACACCTCAATGCAATGAAAGTGCATTAAAACCCTGCCATTAAGTCATGTTTTCGAGCCACAATATAATAAGAAGACTTAGGGATAGGTTAATACTTATCTTTGCTAATAACATTAGTCAATTTACTAACTTAAACATCTAAGATAACAGTGCATGCCAAAGTCAAATAACTAACACTTCATCACACTAACCTCCTACTAACATACAACATAGGATATACTAACTTAGATAATTCATATAATTTTATTAAATGAAATACCACATTCTTACTAAAACATTCACTCATAGTTATATGTATAAAAATACATATATACAAATTTATTTAGTTTGAATTCAGAATTAGATTAACATTAAATAACAATAATTCTCTATATACTATCTATAATCATAAGATACAATTAACCATAATAACATAACCATTTCTAATTACGTCTAACATATTATTAAAGATTCCAAAACAATGAATCAATAATCAGACAATTGACTAACCATATAGTTTGTCCTTATTTCATAATCAAACCAATATTCAAAATTCAGTCTAAGCCAATTCTGTCATCAGAATAGGACTCATAAAGTGACAAAAATAGACATAATTCTCTGAGTGTCTGGCAGAATTACAGAGATAACATATTTAATCCAAAAAACAAAGTTCAAAAGAACGCAGTCAGAGTTCAAACTCATAAAAGTCTAACATAACATAGAAAATTAAAGCCTGGAATAGTCAAGGGCATGACATATTGTCATGCCTAAACAAATTTTTCAACTTTCCTATGACTCTCCCACTTCCTTGGATAATACACCTAGACTTTATTTGTTGATCAAAACCCTACTCTTTGGACTCCAACCCTGTCAAAATATTCAAGGATTTTCCCATACCTATTCTGCATACTCAATAATTTTCCACCAATAGTTCTTATTAAGAATAATACACAATACCCTACTGTCCAACTTATGAAATTACCTAACTATGTCACTTGTAACTTTTGACCCCGAAGTCTTTATGTCAATTGGTCTGGTGAGAACCTTTAAAACTTGGTTATAAAAAATGTATAAAAACTCAACAAAATCCAATGCTTAAATTACAAAATATTCCCCCTACATCGATACTATGTTTTCTATGTCAGTCATACTTTCACCTTTTGCAACCTACTCTCTTCCCCATCCAAAACATCTGCTTCCATGTGCATGGTTCCCTTAAAACTAAAGAAACTATAAGACACATAATCTCCTCTTGTTTTTGGCCAAACATGGGGCCTTATTACATGTGAATTTCTACAAATCTACATTTTAATTAACTTGTTGTCACCTTAGATGAGGATTTTATCAGTCAACAATAACATTAATATATCTTCTTTAAAACTCAACGAAATACCATGCCACAAAGATGAAAACAAACTAGATTCAATGCTTAAACACTATAAATCACTATTCCATCAAAATGATAACATTTCAACCATTTCGGGTCCCTTCAAAACCTATTTTTCTAGTAATCAGAACATTTCAACCATTAAAAACCACTAATAAAATGATTGTTACATGAAAACAAAGGAAAATGTGTAGGGAACAACACTTTTATTGATATTTTTTCTTCTTACATTGATTCCAGCCCTTCACCGTCAAGTTTTTCAGACATTTATAGACCAAAGGAACTTCTAAGAACTAGAAAATGAATTTTAACTACCCTGAACTATGCACAAACTGGTTTTAAAGTATATTAATTACATTGGTTTTGTGTTGTCAAGTTGACAACCAAGTTGTCAACTCGACAACCTTTACAATTATTGTGCATCATATGGTCTCATTACATTTAAATGGTCACAAGAATACCTTTATTAGAATATTCTAACACCTTTATTAACATAACCCAATCCTTTATTTCTTTGATTTTGTGCTAAGTAGGAGTGGTTATGTGCTTATGTCAAAGTAGCAAGATAGTCCTTTCCTCTATCACGAAGCTCCAATGCTTCATAAACATATGTTTGATCATTCACAAATGAAAGTGCATTGGAGTTTTAGAGAGCTTAGGAAAGTCATATCTAGTGCATACAATAGTATTATTTGGTTTAACAATAGAAAAAAACTAGAAATATAAATTAAGTCATTTTTACCAGAAGAAGCATTACTGGGAACAACTACTCTAGCAAGGAAACCATTGGAAAGAACAATATCTACCTACATACAAATAAAATAAATTTCAATTTGAATTAAATATAGATCAAAATGATTGCAGAAGAAAATTGTGTGTCAAAAATACCTTTTTGCAAAAACAAAAAATAGTTAAGATTTTTTATTAGTCAAAAATTAATCTATGGAAACATTGAGAAAACTTGAAAGGGGGAAGCATTTGCAAATTTTAACTTCTTTGATATATATTCAACTTCAATTTAATGTCAACTAACCATATAAATGAAACTAATACTAAATTAATTTGTCCCCCATTGTATTCAAAATCAGGTCACTTGGACCAACTAAATGTCCTTTCTCGAACCACCTCACAACAACTTGGATGGATAAAAATATTGAAAAAAATTTGTAAATCCTAGATTACTAATTCTCATCAAAAAAATTATTTGCAAAGAACAAATAAACATTGGACAATAAAGGGAGATTTTAATGAGAGTTTATCATAACTTGGTCCACTATTTAGAGGAATAAGTATTTGTAAAAGATAAATTCAGAGATCTTGACACAGATAAAACAATAGCACCTAGACATTTTGTGGAGAATATTAAACTTTTAATGTTTAATAAATGTTTGTAACCATAATTTTTTAGTTCATTTGGCCTGAAAAATGGAAGTGTTGCATTACCTGCCAACATGATTAAAAAAATAAATCAAGCAACCTCCAAACATTCGGAGTGGAAGATTTGTATATTAAGTTTTATCTGGCTGGTAATGCAAGGCCAACCATTTCCCCTACAAAACATGGACTCGAGCATGATTTATTGTTTACTTTGAAAGAATTGTAAAATGGGAATATAGTAAACGAAATGTCATGGAAATCCTTTTTTCCCTAGAGTTACCTCAGGCAGAAAGTTTGAGTAGCTGTAGCTTTCTTCACTTATCTTGACACCCAAATGAGGGTTCAAAATCATTTCTTCGGGAAAACTATTGAAGTCTCTTGAATTTCTCAGTCTCAAAGAGTTTGCACTATTTAAATCATTATCCTTTTCTTTAGTTTTTGAAGCAGTTTTAGCTTAAGATTCAAAGCATGTTAAATCATCTTCTTTGGATGAAAAATATCAGCAGTTTTTCACTGCTGTTAATCTTCTTATGGTTTGCAAATTACTTCAGGCATATTCTTCTTGACCTTTCTCTATATAGTCATCATTTGAGTTGTGTGCATACATATTTCTATGAAAATCCCTCATTATTTCACTCTTTTTAGCCTCCTTGTAGCTTGCTAGAAATCTAGCAAATTTCTCATGTGTATAGCAGACATTAGACACCAAGCTTTTTATTGAAGAGTTAGAGTTTACAGAATAATTTAGATCAGCAACGACTTCTAGAATTGAGAGAACTTTGAACCAAAAAATTGGAGGTGCAAATATTTTTAGCTTTTTTTCCCCTGAGGCTTCGAAGAGTGTCTCCTTGTCTACCAAGAATTGATCCTGTGACCTCCTTGCAGATCTTGAGTGTGAGATTAGAGCCAAAACTTCTTTGACGTCAACAACCTTGTTAGTTTGATCATCTAGATAAACCTCAAGCACTTTCATTTCTCCATTTCATTTGTGGCTACTGAATTTTGCAGCTACAACTTCTTCATGCAAAGACTTAGCTTGTTGTCCTATTTTTGAAGTCGGAGCTCCTCTGCAAGAAAGCATTTGATCATGTATACAACTTGAATTTCCATTATTTTGATAGATATTTTGAAACCCTCAATGGCCACATTTTGGCCCTTTTCAATGGATACATCTTGCAATAGGATGAAATTAGTTTCCCACTTCAATTTTATTTTTACAAACATAGCATTATGTAGCTTTAAAGAAGAAAAAATCAAAATAGAAATTGCTAAGATAAAAATAAAATAAAATAAAGACAATAATGAATTTTTGTCTTTAAAAATGTCTTAAAAGATCTTACTATGTAGTATGGATGCTAAATGTATGTAATCCTTACTATACATTGTTTGATTTCTTTCAAAATGTGTACATAGTAGAGACTAGAGACATATAGGTGGATAAATTCACATTTGAAAGTACTTAAATGTGTCTAATAACAGAGGATTATATTTTGCTTTAGTTTTAGCTTATATGTTTTTTCTGTGTGGAGGTTTAATGATAATATCAACATGTCAAAAAAATTCAGTTTATTATATCAACACAATATATATGTATAGATAGAAACTTTTTTTATTAAATACAGAGGGATGGACAGAGCACACGGTCATTTGGCATCTATTTGATTTTAATGGATAGTTGTTTTGTAGTAGACATTAATATTATATTTAAATTTATTTTCTTGATGTTATATCTTTACCAAAAAATTGATATTAGTAAAAAATAAAATAAAATTACAATATGTATTTTAAAGCCAATATAGTCTCACCAAGTGCATAAACCTTTCCATTTAGGTACACCTCATAGTAAATTGTTCAAATCCATTAAGTGCTTAATCAAACCTACAAGTGAGTCAAAAGATACCATGTAATTGAAATAAATGTAAAATGAACTGAAAAATTTGAGACGTACCATTATAAGAAGAAAATTTGGATCAATTTGCCCAGTGATACTAAAACATTGCAAAGCGATAATAAAATTGAAAGGTGAATATCTCTTGAAACAAATAGCATCTTGTTAACTGGAAAGTAGAAAGTAAAACCCTAATTAGTATCACAAAGACAAAATAAATAAATGTGTCACAATAAATTAAATTAATCAATTTCATTGTTAAATTTACCTCTGAGAGAAAAGAAACACATGAAATACAAAGCGGACACATAAATTACCTGGCAACCTCCACTATCATATATATAAATTGCTTAGGCAGTTTGCAAAAGTGGCAATTGTTATTTGAATGGTGCACTTGACGACCACAGCTAGGAACAATTCCAACTCACCGAGATAGGCATACAAAACATCCCATAGATGAACAATCTTGCAACTACATCTCTTATGTGGTTTTCTTCTAGGCAATTTGGTCAAGGGAAATCCTAAGGTGTTGTTGCCATAGCATTATGGCATGAAGCACTTGTCCACTGCAACTAACAAAAACACCACCACAACAGATTGCAAGTAGGTTAAGGAGGATAATGAAGGCTGCAAATGTCATTTGGAAGTACTCAGGCAATGACAGAAAATGAGGGCTCTGTGAGCAAAAAGCTCGCACAGTAAAGTCTATGAAAATAATTAATTATATTAGCTTAATTATGATTTTATTTATAATTTGGTAGTTTAACAATTGCAATATATAACTAATTTTAAAGTCTATGAAAATAATTAGTTGTCTAAAATAAGTATAAAATTTTAATAGAAAATTTATAATTTAAATGTATAGGTAAAACACAAAACTTAATGTAAGAAGATATTTTATAATATTTGAAACAGTTACTATAAAATTTCTTCCAAATTTTTTGATCGAATTTAGTTCTAATTTTTTATCAAATTTAATGAATTTGAATTTACCTCTATATTTTGGAGGCCAAATATTCTTGCATAAACTAAGAAGACTTGAGAATTTTATTTGACTATAGTATAATTCACATAGATTTATAACCATGCACATGCAACTCCGACATCTAATAGAAACCATGACACAGTAAGAATGTCATAGTTTGTCTATCTTAGACACTTTATTATATTTTATGAAATTTGAACACTTCGAAATAGTAAATCCATATTGTAAATTGAATCTAATTGCTTCTAGAAATAACTACTTAGAAACAATAAACCACAAGTAAACATTTGTTTGATGGTAACTATTCCTTGTGATTCTATCTCTAAATCTTATTTATCAATCAATTTTGAAATAACCTAAAAGCCATATTTCTGGCATGAGATAGGTGTAGATGAATTGCTCATGCAATAAGCCTATTGATGAACAAGCATTACTAGTTAAACGAAACTTATAAGTATGTAAGTCTATGATATTATCAAATGTTATTACAAAGGATTAATAATAATTTCTTTAGTCATTTTTGTTTGGATGACTAATTTTTTAGTCAGTTATTTGGTCATTTATTTAGTCATTTTTATTTGGGTGACTAAATATAAGTGACTAATTATTTAGTCATTTTTAGTTGTCTGACCTTGTGAGTTTATCTGATGACCAAATTAGTCTTATTTACTCATTTATACTTTCTAGTTACAAATAATGAGTAAAATTTGATCTGTTTTAGTCATGTGACTAAAAGTTTTAGTCACTTGACTAAAATTTTTAGTCACATAGTCATTTATTTGACAAATTCTACAAGTGATTGTCCAAAATATAACTCTTGGGTGACCCTTTTTGTGTGATTGGGTATATGTACTTGAATTGTTGTAATTATGTAGAAAAAACTCTTAGAGGATAGTGGTTTTGGTTGATCATGAATCACTGATCTTTCAGATTGAATTGATTTTCATGTGGCCTAAACTAGGAAGGCCTTATTGCCCGACATGTATGATGTATATATTTGAAAAAATGAATAGGATTGAGGATAGGTGTGAGCTTTCTACCACATGTCAAGCAATAAGGCCTTCCTAGTTTAAGCCACATACATATTAATTCAATCTGAAAGATTAGTGATTCATGATCATCCAAAACCACTATCCTCTAAGAGTTTTGTCTACATAATTACAACAATTTGAGTACATATACCCAATCGCACAACAAGGGTCGTCCAAGAGTTACATATCCAATGAATGTTTATAAATTAATAAGGGATCAACCCCAAAACAAACCAAACAACCAATAAGGAGAACAAAAGAAGGTGTGACCACATATATAGGTCTACACAAGATTCTTCAATCTCACATCAAGATCACATAGGATAAAAATCAATGAGAAATGACTAAAAAGAAAATCATCAAGGTCGTCTGAGGACAAAAAGAACATGCTACCCAAAGCAACCAAAAGAGTCCAAACAAGAAGGTCCATGATCTAAACATGATACAATCACCATAAATGATTCCTAGAAAGGTTTTTAACAAACAACAATGACCGCAAAAAAAGAAACACGCAAACACACTACCACTAAACAAGATCACCACGAACAAGAATCCAAGAATAGAACATGAGCCACAGAGAAGATAAGTCGAACAAAACTGAACCAAAAGAGATGCAATCTGATACATGAGAACTAAAGATATTTCAAAACATGATTCTAAGACCGCAACTAGAATCTCCTCAATATGAACAATCGGTGACAAAACTGTCAACCAAAAATAGGGATAAAAAGAAACAAACTATTTTTTGTTGATGCAAGATTGCAAAGAATCTAAGTATAATACCCCAAAATTGGCACCTTACAATTCTAATCAATTTTGGTGCATTCCTTTGAATTTCTACATCATTAAAGTCCTATTTTACTAGCCAATTTTGTCTCCTAATTGACTTTATTTGACTTGGTGTCAAATGCAAAAAAACCCTAAATTTGCATTAATCATACACTATATTTAATTCCTAAATATTCAATTTTATTGGCTAAATAATCCCTATGGTTAATTAATTTAATTCTAAAGTCCTAAGTGCTTTTAAATTAAATTAATTCCACCCCCTTTACCTAATACACATCATGGAATTAAATAATAATTGGTTATTTGAATGGACATCTTTATTTGGATTTATTAATTCCAAATTACTCGAAAAGCCACCCATGTGGCAATATTCATTCATTTAATTAAATAATTCATCAATATTTGTCTCACCTTCCTCCATGGAAATGAAGAGTCAGTCGTTTCTTTTCAAGAAACTCTTCATCCTCTCTCCCGACTTTTCTATATTATGAGCTCCTTTTCTTCATTGTGGGAGGCAAATTTTTAGAGTATCAAAACTATAGTCAATTTGTGTCCCAATTATCTCATGCTTTTAATGTTTTCATTGCATAATTAGTATAATTCTTATTTTATTATAATATTGCACTCTCATTTTAATATAGTTTGCTTACTTGTTTGATAGCTTAATTCTCAATTTTTTTCAAGCTTCATAGAATAAATCTACACTTTCATTCTTAGATTACAATTTGCATCTCTCACATAGATTAATTGCAATTTTCAAGAATTCTAAATCCTTCATCTTAACTTGGTCTATAGTTGTTGGCTCTCCAATCTGAAAGTAATTCAAACACCCCAACTAATTAGGAGGCAACAGGTTGATTCTCTATGAATTCATGAAGTGGGTAATTCATACTCATTTTTGTAATTCACTTTGTGAACAATGAATATGTTGTGTCTATGGCTGGATTAGAGGTCCACGTTCAGCTATAAACATTTTGGCATCCACTTTGGGGTAGAAAATTGATTTCTGGCCTCACTCTCAAAAAATTTCTGACAAGAATTTCAAACTCTATCGTACGTCCGTACATTACTGTGTATGAAATCTCGCATGATCTTTCTGACTGTGCCGCACAAAGATTTTCTGCCAATAGCACTTTCTTGCACACAACAAAATACTTTCTCACACACAGATGAGTACTTCCTCGTGCGAGACTAGCCATCATTTTTTAAGAATTTTTAGTTTTTGTGTCTTTCTATTGCAGATTTCTAGCATTTACTATTTGCTGTGATTTTATATCTCTATTTTTCTGACAGCATAACAGTGGTTTGCAGGGCGTGTGAAGAAGACAAAACTTGCTAACAATTTGCTTGCAGGATGATTGTCAAAGATAGTCAAAAAACACTTTTCTTGTTTATTGCTTTCATCACATAGTATAACTAGGGCCTTGTGAAGATTTCTTAAGGGTCTTGATAGTGAGCTAGGGTAATAGGCTCTTCATTACATGGATGTGATGCCCATGGATGAACCTAAGACCCTAATCTTTCTAGCATGATAGATACTTTGGGAAGCAAGGAAAGGTAGCAAATCTTTGGTACATCTACTTGTTAGGGGATTATGCTCTTCTCTCTTTGAGAGAACTAGAAACCCAAAAGCTTGTGGATTGGTTAAGGAGGAACTAGCTCAGTGATGAATATGTCTTGCATGGTTGGGTAAGGTGAAGAGTTAGAGAAGTATGCTCTTCTCTCTTTGATAAAATCAGAAAATTTGACCCTCAAATCCAAGCCAAGTTGTGTCACCTTTAGAGGGCTTGCTGGAAATTAAACCTCCGGGAACGACCCAAGTGAGTACACACCTATTGCTGGTGATTCCACCTCACTATATTAAATAATTTTTTATTGAGTCTAAAGACTCCAAATCCATGTTAACTTCTTTCTCTTGATTTTGACTATCATCTTGAGAAAGCTCCGTCTATTGTACTAAGCAGCCCTGCTCCTAGCCCTGCTTGTGGGGGTGTATGACTTTTGGGTGTTGGTGTGGCTACAAGGCCTCAACCCTATATCAGGGGCACTGAAGGTTAGTGTGAACGGAAGCCTACTAAAAAATTTCTTAGTTAGTTTCCTACCTAGATCACCTCCAAAAGGAGACATAATCTTTGCGTAGGGAGGGGGAAGAATCTCTCCCGTAGATTGTCACCATAGGCATGCACTTGGACATTTGAAGGTGGTATATGACATTGGCCCCTACTTCAAGGGTAACCTTTGAACATATAATATTAAGTTCTTGGAAACACCAAAAACACAGGCACCCTCTAGGGGGTGACACGGCTGTGTGAGGTGAATGCATGCACGTAAGCTGTGAGGCATGGATTTTGTCTTCTCTACCATTTTTTTTGTAGGGATAACTATGTGTTTGTTATCAAGTCTTAAACTATCCATAATGATTAAAAAAATACTCCCATGATTTTGTGAAGTTGCTTTGTCCTTGGTTGAACTATTTGCAACTACTTCTTGCGTCACTATTACTTGATCTAAAACTTTATGCTTGTAAAAAAATGCTTGAAACCTTCAAACGGAGATTGCTGATTCAAACTATCCTTCAAAGTGTCCAAAAAATGGAAATTCTATTAGAGAAAATTTCAGGTTGTGTCTCAAAACTTGACTTTTTACCTCGAAAACTATGTCAAACTGTCAAACTTTGGTTCTTTTGCACACAGAATTTCACTTTCCTAAGTACTTTCTCACACGAGACTTCATTCTCTCACACAAAATTTGACATTTTCTCATGCGGCCGAACACTTTCTTGCATGAACTTATACCCTAGTTTTCAAAATAGTGAGTTATTTCCCATTAACTAGTGAACTTACCTGATCTAGTTTTTGTCTGAGGTCTATTTTCCAGTTTTCCTATTGTTCACTGTCTAAAACTGAGTGTCTCGAGCTGTGAACTGAATGATTACCGCTTCAAATCATATTTTTTCCTTTTTATTTGTCTAATTTTTTTGTGCTTTTGTAACTTGCGATGTGATAGTCACATCTCAGCTATTCTAGCCATTCTCTTGACGATTCATGCCGGGTGCATCTCACATATTGGTTGTTCTAGCCTTTATCTCCTTTTCGCTATTCCTAGAGACAAAGTTCTAGCATAATCCCAAGTCCTCTCTTGTTACATCTTCATCTATAACTGTTACGACTAGAAGTGGAAATACTTTCCCCATTTGTGGTACCAGACAAGGTAGGGGTAAATCTCGTAATCAAGAAATAGGTCATCCTGAACTTGTCATGCAATTTGAGTGCTGTGAGGGATCCACAAGCTCTTCTTCATTGAGTACTTTGAAAGACAGCCCATCACAATCACCTCTAGTGTTCCACGAGTGTTATAATCCATTGTTTCAAGTGCAACCTAACTTATTGTTTCAAGAACAAGACAACTCATTCTTTCAAAACAACTTGTTGTTTCATAACCTTGGAAGGCCACTTCCTTGGACTAGTCCTATTATTGAACCTATCGACCCTGCTGATGATGTCGACTCATTTGAACCTATTGACCCTCTTGATCCTATTAAAGCTCTAAAGGTTACCTTAGTCACACCCTTTCAGAATCATTCATATCATTTTACTAAGTCTGCATTCGCTACCTAATCCTACAAGACGAGAGATCCATTCGATTTCCAATTGGGCAAATACAACAAAATTCTTGAGCAATCTCTAAACAACCAGCATCCTGGTCACTCTCAAAATGATCAATGCTATGATCAATCCCAAAATGATTAGAATCAGGACCAATATCAAAACAAACCTCAAGGCGATCGATAGCCATATCACTATTGCTCTCTTCCTTGTGACCAAAATCAATCCTAGAATGATCAATCCCGAAACAAATATCAAGGTGATCGACAACCATATCACTATCACCCTCCTCCACATGACCAAGACCAAGATGATCAACAAAAAGATCAAGTCCCAAGCATTTATGAGATTCTTGGTAACAAAGATGAGGTCATAACCCAAAATGACATAGATGCCGCGAAATCCAACAAGGGTCTTAGTAAGATGATGGAGGGTCTTAGTAATATTTTCTAGAACTGGCCAAACAAGGGGCCAAATTACCCCGAGACTACCAAGTTGAAACACTTGTGGCCAAAGAAGAAGAGACTAAGACTAAAAATTTGCAAAAGATGATTCGAGACATGCAAGGCCAAATTAGCCAACTTGCGAGAGATAAGGATAAACCAACACAACAATTCACAATGGAAAGCATATGTCCTTTCCTATTTGATAAGATTCTTCACATGCCACCTTTTCCCAAAGGTGTAGAGCTACCTAAATATGACAAATACTTGGGTACTACCAATCCCCAGGATCACTTGAGGGAGTTGAATCCTTTATCCATGGAATTCATGCATGATCAGACATATCTTATGCACCTCTTTCCTTGTAGTTTGGGTGGGTTAGCTCTGGAGTGGTTTTCTTGGTTACCTACTGGAATCAAATCTTTTGATGAGATCGCTAATCTGTTTATCCAATATTACTCACACAATATTTAATACCTAGTCAATATTTGAGACCTTTGCAATCTAAAGCAGTGACAAGGGGAGCCTTTCTTGGAATTTCTCTAGAGATGGAGACAACTCTATACCAAATATCCTCACAAACTGCATGAGTCTAAAAAACTCAACATCTTTTTGGACAATCTCATCCCAAATTTTGGATATCAAGTGCAATTACAATGTACCCTAACCTTTTACAACATGATTAAGAAAGCTATGCGCATAGAGGCATTTATGATCAAGAAAGGAGAGTTGACTTTGCAAAAGGATAACAAATAAGGGTCTTCCTCCTCCAACAAAGATAAAGGGAAGTTTGTCAACAAGAATGGAGATGTTGTAAATGATGGAGTGGTTGACAATGTGACCCCAAAGCCTGTGAAATATATTTTCAATCTTTCCACTAGTATATAGGTAGTCAAAGCTATGGAAAAGGCTACAAAAAAGACTCAACAGCCTTTGAAATTCACTAAAAATAAATCTTGGGCATCCTGACCCAAGACTAAGTTCACATCCTTAGGAGAACCACTTGATGTGGTTTATAAGACTCTCATGCAAAACTAGATACTCACTCCTTTAGAAAAGTGTCTCTATGATCCGCAACCATGACCTCATTGGTGGAATGACAACACATACTGTGACTATGATGTAGGGGCATCCAAGGTTAAGGTAGGGCATTTTGTGTCCTTAGTGAAATTGCATGGGGTATTTGTACTTTGGCTAGTGTTACTCAGTTACAGCCTTGACCAATGGTCTCAGTCATTGAAGGAAGCTCGGTCACTGAAGGAGCTTAGTAGCCTCTGGCACTCGGTGAAATTGTTGCTCAATCATGCCTGTGGTGCTCGGTTGACACTGGTGCTCGACAATGCCTGGCGTGCTTGGTGATTTTACCGTCGCTTGGTAGTTCTGATTACCGACTGGAGTTTTGTGTGATTTGTTGAGATGACTTGGTGAATTCATTGTTGGTAGCCTTTGTCTTGGGCTGACATGCATAATTAAATGTTTTTATACATTTGTAAGCTGACTTGTATAGCATTTAATTATTTTTTGGGGGTAGTTAGTGGTTTCATCTAGCCAACTTGTGGTTGATGACTAGTATTTATAGGATGTTTGGGTAGATGTTTAGAGAGGAGAGATTAGAAGGAGATAATCAAGAGATCAAAGGATCATTAGGAGATAATAGAGGTTCATGACTTGGAAGACTTAGTGAGTTAGATCTAAGGTTCTTAAAGCTGAAGTTGGAGAAGTTGTGGAAGAGATCTTGCATGATCTTCCAGATCAAATTGTTATCTAATAGTTGTTTGTAGTAGAGCTAGTGGTTACACACTTGGAGACAAGGGGATTGCTTGGAGGCTTGTGAGCTCAATTTTAGATCTACTTTAGGGTTTCCATCAGCTTCTAATTGTCTTCAAAGCTAAACTAGCTGAGATTGTATTGGATCTAGTTGTGGATCTTGTAGAATTGTTTCATTCTGTAATTGGCCCTAACTCGGAAGGTTTGAAAGCTGTGAATGTTAATGAAAATTACTTGAAACATTTATGGTGTTTTTTTCTATGTTGAGTATTATGTTGTGTAATTCTCTTGGTTGCAAGGTTCCAAAAGATGTTGATATGTGAGGAGAACATCTTTCAAGATTCAACACATAAATCCCGAACTAGTTCTTCACATACAAGTCCTCCACCTTTTCTACTTGCAAAGTCTTCCACTTCAGTTTCCTTTGTCTCTTCAGGTCTTTTCTTGACAATGTACATGTTGGTTCTTCATACCGATCATTCATTTTCTCAGGATCTACAATCTCAACACGGCTACCAATACTCAATATTTTTCCATCGAGCATTATATCCATCAAAGGCATCAGTGAACACTTCATGTCATTCTTCTCAATAGTAAACACATTTCTTACACAATCATAAATAGTTCTACAATCATATTGCCAAGGTCTACCGAGCAATATATCACAACTATTCATCTTCACAATGTCACAAAGCATAAGATCCTTGTACTAACCAATCTGAACATCAATGAAGCATTGTTCTCTAACTTCCAAAGCATGAAGATCTTGTAACCAACCAATCCTATAAGGACAAGGGTGTTTCATTCTACTCAAACCAAGTTTTTGAACTAGGTCCTCAGCAACAAGGTTATCAGTACTACCACTATCAACAATAACATTATAGAGTTTACCTTCAGTCTTGCATCAGGTCCTAAACAAGTTACTCCTCTAACAAGGTTCATCCTTTGTATAGAGCAATGTTCGTCGAAGCAGCAAGTTCTCTAATTCAGGTTCATTCTGAATGTTCTCATTCATCACAGTAGTTCATCGATCAACCTTCTTTTGTGTACACTCAAAAGAATGGTGTCCTTCCTCTCCATAGTTATAGAAAGTACCCTTAAAGATATTTCTAGCTGTCTTCTTTTTTGGTTCCACAGGTTATTGTTCATCTTCTGCATCAATTGGTTTCTCCTACACTGAGTGATCAATCTTTTCCTTCCCTCGGGAGTTACTAGGTGATTTCCTTTTCAACTTATGTTCTACCTTTAGAGAATACTACTAAACATCTTCAACATAATCAATCTTCATAATACCAAGCTCATCCTAAATATTGAATCTTAGACCATTCACATACTAAGCTTCCTTTTCCTTACCAAGCTCTCAGTGTCCAAACTGAATAGTAAGTTTGTAGAACTCCTCGGTATAATCTTCAATAGACAAATCCTTATGTTTCAGATTCTGCAACTTCTTAAACAAGTCAAGCTCATAGTCAACCGGTATGAACTTAACTTTCAGCTTAGTCACCATCAATCTCCACCGATTGATCTTTGTTTCACCTTCATCTTCTCGATCTCTCTGTAGTTCTTTCCACCAAAGAGCAGCATGTCCTTTCAACTTTGTATGTGCTAATCTCACTCAAAGAGGATCTTCAATTTCTTCTAGCTCAAAGAAATCTTCAAGCTCACTAATCCAATCAATTAGATTGTCAAGCTTCAAAGTACTAGAGAAAGTAGAAACTTCCATTCAATAATTACTAAACCCAACAATAGGTCTAGGCAACCGAGCAGTTTTGTCTTCATCAGATCTATTCCTCAGGTCATCACCACTAGATCTAGAAGTTTCAAATTCTTTAGAAGCTTCTTCATAGCCATCCTCAATACCAAAATTCTGAGGTATACCAACAATAGTTCTCATGATCTCAATGACCATATCATTCTTCATCAATTCTATCCTAGATCTGAAATCTTATTTCACCTTCTCTGTGATCTTGGATTCAATAGTATCACAAAGATAAGAAATAAATCTAGGGTCCAATCTTCTTAGAGGCATCCTTTAAGATAACAGAAACCCTTTGCAACAAACCCTCACTGACCACCTTGTGACAATTTCCAGGTTGCAAAAAGTCAGATCTCAACCTGCAATCTTGTAAACAACTAGGGAACACTTTCACAAGTTTAGTGCTTCAGATCTGCAATTCAGATTGCACACAATCTCTACTCTAATAAGATTAACTTTAGAATATCATCCTTGCCAGTTCAAGCTTCTACTTCAACAAGATCAAATCTTCACTCCAACAGGAACAAAATTTCACTCTGATACCACCTTATGCAGTCAAGGATGGTGAATCCAATGAAGGATAGTCTAAACCTTGTAGCCAATAGAATTACACAATGAAATACTCAACACAATAGACAACACCATAAATGTTTCAAGTAATTTTCATCAACATGCCCAACTGTAAGGCCTTTTGGGTTAGGGCCAATTACAAAATGAAACAATTCTGCAAGATCCACAACCAAATCTAATACAATCTCATCTAGTTCAGCTCTGTAGACAATTAGAAGCTTATGGAAACCCTAAGGTAGATCTAAACTTGAGCTTGCAAACCTCTAAGAAATACCCTTATCTCCAAGTGTGCAACCACTAGCTCTGCTACAAACAACTATTAGATAACAATCTGATTTGCAAGATCATGCAAGATCTCTTCCACTACTTTGCCAACTTAAGCTTTCAGAACCTAAGATTTGACTCACTAAGTCTTCCAAGTCATGAACCTCTATGATCTCCTAATGATCCTCTGATCTCTTGGTTATCTCCTTCTGATCTATCCTCTCTAAGCATCTACCCAAACATCCTATAAATACTAGTCATCAGCCACAAGAAGGTTGGATGAAACCACTAACTCCCCCCAACAAATAATTAATTACCATACAAGTCAGATTACAAATGTATACAAACATTTAATTATGCATGTTAGCCCAAGAAAAAGGCTACCAACAATTAATTCACCAAGTTGGCTCAAAAAATCATATAGAACTCCAGTTGGTAAATCAAAACTACTAAGCAATATTAAAATTACCGAGCACACCAGGCATCGCCAAGCACCAGTGTTGATCAAGCATCGCAGGTATGACCGAGCAATAATTTCACCAAGCACCAGAGACTATCGAGTTCCTTTAGTGACTGAGCTTCCTTCAATGACTGAGACCGTCAATCAAGGCTGCAACCAAGTAACACTGGCCAAAGTACAAATACCCCATGTAGTTTCACCAAGGACACAAAATGCCTTGCCTTAACCTTGGATGTCCCTGCATCAGACTATCACCAAAATAAAGGTCATAAGACTTCTACTTGTCTCCAGTTATGCCATAAGGTCCAAGATTTGATTAACAATGGTGACATTTTTTTTGATGACCATAACAAGAATTCAGACCATCAAGCATTTAAAGATCCCTTTCCTCCTCATGAGAAAGGTGAATCTTCTAAGACTAAGAACACCAATGCTAAGATCAATTACACGCACACTACCAATGACAATGTCATTGGTATGATTGAACCTATTGAGGTTGAGTATTTTGATGTGATTACTATTAAGGGGAGTGGAGATGCTCCTAAGACTAAGACTCTATTTGTCTTGTGAGGCCCTAGGTCTCATTCTTCCAAACTTGAATCATCTCAGGATTGGGCAAATGTTGTTACTCGGTCTCATGCAAAAATCACCATTAAGGGTCCTGACCCTTCTACGTCCACTCTGAAGTAACCTATAGATAAAAATATTGTTGGTCCTACCAAAAAGTACTTGAAATCAGTTCCTACACCTAGCATGGCTAATTATAGCATTCTAGATCAACTGCAATGTACTAATGCTCAGATCACTATCTTTGAGCTATTGAGGATCTCACCTACTAATAGGGAGATTTTGGATAAAACCCTCACCAAGGTGAATGTCTTGAAAGATTTGGATCTCAAGCAGTTTCAATCCATGGTGGGTCACCTGACCTCACCCCACTACTTTTCCTTTTTTAAACAAGATGACCATTCACTAAGCCATTCGCACAATGGTCCTTGGCATATACAAGTCATGATAGGTCCAAAGCACATCTGCCACATCCTCATTGACAATGGTGCTAGCCTCAATATTTTCTCTACTAAGCTACTCACCCAACTAGGCTATGATGAAGATTGCATAGATGTCCATAATAAAATTACTATTAAGGCATATGATGAAGAAGAACGCAAATCCAAAGGTCTGGTTGTGTTTCCAATCAGAGTTGGGCTTGTTGAAAGAGATGTAATTTTTCAAGTCCTAGATATTCCTCTGGCATATAATATACTATTGGGTAGACCATGGATCCATGAAATGCAAGCAGTTCCATCTACATACCATCAATGTATCAATTTCTTATTCCATGGTACAGAAGTGACAGTTCCTACCAATACCAATTATTCTTGCAACACACTCACACAATCTGTAGACAGTCTTGTCCCAACTGATAGAGAGTCCATTGAATTCTATGAAGCTAAGCTCAAAGAAATGGAATATTCTCTAAAGCTTAAGGATACAGGCATGGGAGGCTATCAAATTGAACTTGTGGTATCATTAGTGGCTCTACCTTTGTCTTCGCATTCCTATCGGAGACCCTCTGAGAACAACAAACCTTCTGCTTGTTCTCCCCAAGTAATCTATGATGGTGCCTTTGTCAAGGCCATAACACCATTAGAGGATGAAGATGAGGAAAGAGCTATTACAGCTTAGCTTTATAAAGGAAAAGAAACATCTGAACAAGTCACTCCTGCTCATGAATTAGAACAAGAACCATACAGTGAAGTCTTCAAAATCATGAAGTGATTTGTTTATAAAGGGAGTGGACCCATAGGGGTGAATGAAAATGGTTTTCTTAAACCAATTGAATCCACAGGTCATCGTACCAAGGACACCTCATGTCTAGGCTTCAAGAAAATCTCATTTCATCTAGGGATTAACAAGTTTGTACCAGTACCAGAGCTAGAAGTAGAACTAGAATTCCAGCCAAAATTTGAGGACATTACCATAGCTGATAAATCAAAGAATAGCTCTGATGAAGATACTTTTCCATATCCTATTCCTTCAGACCTTGCTACATTCTTTGAAGAGCCAGATGAACATATTATACCTGTTCACCTGGTAGAGACTAATAGTGATTCCGATGACACCACTTCAGTTCATCGACTCACGTATGACCAATGGAGAGAAATACAAATGGCTAATCCCAATTTTCAGGATGAATAGTACATACCACCATATTTTTTAGAGCAGTTTGAAAAAGATCAACTCCAACAAACCATTAATACTACAAGAGATGAAGATGAGTCAGATGGTATAGCTAGTGTTGATGGAATTCCCATATCAAGTATCAATGACTCACATGAATATGAGTTTGACTCTCTTTCTGATGCTACTTTTGATAAAGATATAGATGTTGTTCATGTGTATGAAAACCTTCTCAAAGTAGGTGAAGGGTCTAGTGTTAGGTCAACCGAGTGTGAATTTACTAATGCTAACATTCCCTCTACTTCCACTATGAGGACTCAAGAAGAATCAAACACACCTTTGGATGAGATCGCTCTAGATATTGACTTACTCGTACATGCTTTTGATGGCTATACTATGAATGCACTTGAACCACCACTACTCTTTCACTCTGCCATCCCAAAGTTATCAACTAGAACTCTCCCTCTCTAGCTAGCGAAGTCCTTATGTTCTAGAATGAATTCACTCTTGCCTGTTATCTTAACGCTGTCAAACCTATAATGTTCTCCACCAGTGAAGATAGTATCAATATGATTGAAATTGATATCAAGTATCTTAGTAATAAAATTAAAAGAAAAAAGAATTGGTGCTCTGATGGTGAAAAGCATATTGTGGCAGTGTTAGATCCGAAAAAAGTAAAAATAAAAGATGTATCCATGGGTGAAAAACTCTCTGAGGCACCCAAGGATGAGGTACTTGATGCACTTCCTAGTCATTTTCAAGAAAGGTCATCAGTGCTAATTGAGCCAACCCAACCAATGAATTTGGGTACAGAGGTTGTACCTTAGATTATTCATTCAGCACAATCACTATTTGCAAAGGAAAAAGAAGAGTTCACCAAATTCTTTTAATGCAAGAAAATTAATTTTGCATGGACTTACTCTGATATGCCCAGATTGGATCCCAATCTAATCATGCATCATCTATCTATTGCACCACGTGTCAAGCCTGTCAAACAAAAGCTTCAGAAGATGCATCCACATGTAGCACTTTTAGTCAAAGCAGAGTTAGAAAAACTTCTCAAAGCTAGTTTCATTAGAGTTATTAACTATGCAGAGTGGATCACTAATATTGTTCCAGTTACAAAACATGATAAGTTTATCTGCGTGTACATAGATTTCAGAGACCTAAACAAAACATATCCTAAAGATGACTTTCCATTGCCTAATATTGACATGATAGTGGACATGATAGCTGGTTACCAAATGTACTCCCTAATGGATGGATTTTCTAGTTATAATCAGATAAAAATTACACCAGAAGACCAAGAAAAGACAGCCTTCACATTTGCTTGGGGAACATTCTATTAGAATGTCATGCCCTTCTAACCTAAAAATGCTAGAGCTACCTATCAAAGAGCTATCACTACTATTTTTTGTGACATGATGCACAAAATAATGGAAGACTATGTAGATGACACTTTGGCTAAAAGCATGTAGCAAAAAACACATCTTGCAGATCTAGGTCCCATACTAGATCAAATGGAGGAATTTAGTCTTAGACTCAATCCAAAAAAGTGTGCATTTAGTGTCACTTCTGGAAAACTATTGGGTTATATCATATCTACTAAATGCATAGAGGTGGATCCCAAGAAAGTTCAAGCTATCATGGAAATGCCTCCACCAAATAACATCAGTCAAATGAGAGGACGTCAAGGGAGACTACAATCCATTCAGTGCTTCATTGCACAACAGCCGATAAGTCACAACCATTCACCAAAAATCTACATAAAGGTGTGACTTATGAGTGGAACAAAGAATGTGAGAAAGGGCTCACTCAAATCAAACAATATCTTGCAAATCCACCAATCTTGATGCCTCCTATTCATGGGAAGCCACTCATCCTTTATATTTCAGCTACAAACACATCTTTGGGTGCACTACTAGCTCAAGAGGATCAAAATAAAAAAGAAAGAGAGGCTCTATATACTATATCAATAGAACTTTGGTCTCTTATGAGATGAACTATTCAGTCATTGAAAAATCTTGTCTAGCAGTGGTATTTGCTTCACAAAAATTATGGTACTATATGCTCCCTCACACTACAAGACTCGTTGCTAAAATTGATCCATTAAATTACTTACTCAGTAAAGTTGCTCTCACCAGCAGACTGGAAAAATGGGTCATGATACTCAGTGAGTTTGACATTGAGTATGTGGAGAGAAAATCTATTAAAGGACAAGCTATTGCATATCAACTGGAAAAAGCTCCTCTCAAGGATCATCAACCATTGAAAATTGAATTTCCAGATGAGTCTATAATGCTTCTTACACATCAAACATTGAATATGTTCTTTGATGGCTCATTTATTGAGCAAGGGTCGGGTGTCGGAATATTGTTTGTCACACCACAAAGATACTCTTTACCAAAGGCTTCCAAGATGCTATTCCCTTGCACAAATAACATTGTTGAATATGAAGCTTTAATCAATGGTATGAAGATAGCTATTGAATGGTGTGTGGATGAACTTAAGGTCTTTGGGGACTCACAATTGGTTATCAATCAAGTCAATGACACATTTCAAACAAAGGATGAAAAGTTAGTACCTTATAAATGAATGGTTGATGATGTAAAAAGGTACTTTGCACACATTACCTTCCAGCAAATTCCAAGAGCAGATAATAAAGTAGCTGATGCCATGGCAACACTTGCCTCCATGCTACAGATGCCAGAAAATGACTTCAGACATGAGTTCTTGGTGGAGACATTACACTACCAAGCCTACAATACTCATGACTCCAAGATGATCTATTCAGTCATTGGACATGATTCATCTTGATACCATCATATCTACTCCTATCTCTGGGACCAAATTATTCCAGACACTTATACCCAGAATGAAAAATGCCACCTAATCTGTAGTGCTTCATTATACATCATAGTAGCTAATGACTTGTATAGACAAGGTCTTAATGGTACCCTCCTTAGGTGTCTAGAGCCTAACAAGTCCAAATGTGCATTAGCTGAGGTGCATGAATGCATCTGTGGTTCTCATTCGAGCGGTTTGACATTAGCTTGTAAACTTATTAGAGCTGGTTACTATTGGCCAAAAATGCAAAAGGAAGCTATATAATATGCTAAATCTTGCAAGCAATGCCAATTACATGAAAGTCTGATCCACGCTCTTGCTAAGGAGCTCATTCCATTTATCAGTTTCTGGCCATTTCATCAATCGGCCTTTGATTTGGTGGGTCAGATACATCTGTCTTCCTCAAGAGGACACAAGTTCATTATCATAGCTATAGATTATTTTACCAAATGGGTCAAGGCAATGCCTCTAACTATAGCTAATGGCTATATGCACCCTAAAATGGTCACCTAGGCTTTGGGCCCCCATTCAACAATTTATCAAATCCTTGAATCAATATTTTCAAAAATCAACATTTTATCAATTATATCAATTTCCTTGATCAAGTCCTATTTTTTGATTATTTACCTTGGGCTAACCATTTTATTCTAAGTTTTTATTTATTTAAAAGGAATATTTCCTCCCCTTCTAATAAATAAAAAAACCCCACTTTTCCTCTTATTCTAAGTTGCACAAATAAAGCATTATTCTTATTTTATAAAAAGAAGAAAAGCACTTTTTTGTCTCATATGGACACAAAAGTCAACTCTTATTTTCTCATTGGAGGATATTTGTGCACATGGATTGCTCTTCTTTCAAGCTCCACCCTTGATTGAATCTTTTGCCTCTTAATCTCCATGGTCCATTCTTTCTCATTTCCTTTAAAAGGAGAGCTCTCTTCCTCATTTTGATATGCATTTTTGAATACTAATGTTATGCTGCAAGTTTTCTAGGTCACTTTGGAGCTTTTGAAGATTTGGAGCATTCTTGGCTTTTGCATCTACATGTTATAATAGTTTCATTTCTTTCATTGTCATGACATTCATAGCTTCATATTAGCTTAGTTTCCTTTATGCTTTAGATTACTTCATCTAGTTTAACTAGGAAGGATTTGTAACACTCATAGTTTCCTTTCATAGTTTAGTTTGTACTTTCATTTCCATAGCTTAGCTTGCACCTCTCATTTCTAACTTGCATATTCATCTTAATCTAGTTTGCATTTTCATTTCATAGTGATTCTTGGGGATATTGGCATTCTTGCTCTTGTCTTCATTTGAATCTCTCATTGTGTGGTTGACTAGCAAGGTCATAAGCTTAATAGCTCTAGCTGAGAGAAATCAAATAATTTTGCAACTCCATGCATAGAGAGCTCTAGGTCTCTTTCTAAGATATCCCATTCATGGATTCCCTTGGATATAATGACTTAGAGAAGTGCACCATTTGAGTGTGTACATTTTTGGCACCCACCGTGGGGCAGAGCATTATTGTTTTGTCCTTAATTTTTTGCATTTCCGTCAAATTTTTCATCAAATTTTGGCTTCATTTTCACCTCTCAAGTTTTTCAGTCTCAGATTATCACATGATAGTTTTCCAATATCACACAATAGTTCATGTATGGTCATGTGATACTTTACCAGTTAAATTATCGCCCTGTTTGAGACATTTTGTCGCACTTTTTGAGACATTCTATCGCTTGCAGTAAAGTGAAGTATCACTCAGAAATATATTATTGCCCTAGTATAATGCAAAGTATCACATGATTCTTCTGGCAACAAAAATATCACCCAGACCAAAAAGTGGTTGTTTTTTAGCTCTTTTTGATTTTTTTGAAAATTTCTGCATTTTCAGAATCCATTTTCAGCGTTTTTGGAAAACTGGCACCCATTTTTTAGAAATTTTCACATTTGGTATCAAAAATTTAGGTGTGATATATCATTGGAAAGCTCTTTCCAAGCCTAATCCAACCATGTTGGTTTCATTTTCAAATTTTTCCATTTGATCAGCTATTTTCCTTGGAGATTATCTAATTTTTGATGTGCTAACCATTGTGGAGCTAACAAGTTGTGCTTGTAGGTGCCTTCATTGTTTGATTATTTTCTTAAAAGAATGCATGTCAAAGCTCCAAATGCACAAGGGCTACTAAAAGTTTTTTTAGGGCTGCCCAAAGCATAAAAACCCAATCAAGTGCTTGTTGTTTATTTCATTTTCAAGTGTGGCAATTACTAGTTGTTTCATTTCATAGGAACATAATATCTTGTTGTAGGAATTCTTGGGTGGTAGGAGAAGTATGCTCTTCACCCTTGTGGTGAACTAGAAAATCTTGACCCATCTTTGGATTTTGAAAGCAAGAGGGTAATTGAACATTTTCTTGGTGTGTTTTGGGAGAAAACTTTGAGATACGGGAGTATGCTCTTCACCCTTGTGGTGAAACAAAAACTTAGAATCTCATAAGTTGATCCATTCTTTGTTTAGATCTCTAGAATCCTTTAGCGGGCCTGCTCTTGAGCAATCAAGAGGAATGACCCAAGTGGGGACAAGCCTTTTGCTGGCTATTCCAACCCACTATAAACTCAAGGCTATCAAGGACACAAAACTTTGGTAGACATAGTACTTGTCTTCGCTTGATGTGAGTACTTGTGGGATTGTGACCATGAGGAAAATTTTGAGCAAGAATGCTTAAGGTACTCTTGTGGCCACGAGTTCCATTACTTGCTGCAAGGTAAGGAGTCCCTTTGGGTAGCAAGAGGGGTATTATGAATGGAAGCCCTTATTAAGAACCATAGATAGAGGCCACCCTATTTTTCCACTTAGCTTCTTAGTGTAAGGATTGATCCAAGTGGAATAACTTGGATCATCCCAAGATTACTCACCATCTATGTTCCTTTGGTTATGTCATTGACACCTCCATGAAAAAGCCAACATCTATTGTGGGTAACCACTTTGTGTGAGGTGATGGGACATCAAGTGTGGGCCACATTGCTAAGTATTGAGCCTTTGTCCTTCTAGGCTAGCAAGTTCTTGAATTGTTCTCATTGTTATGTACCTATGCAAATGTTCTCAAATATCAAACATCATGGTAGTGCTCATAGAATTTTTTTTGTTTTGATATCACAATTGCTTGTCTTGGCAAGGTTGCTTTTGCTCTTGCACAAGTGTTCTATGACATGTTTGATCACCTACTATTTACAAACTTGTCTATTATCTGCTATTACTATATTATGGACTATGAATTGAACTTGCCAAACTTACAACATTAACCAAATTGCCTTTAAAATTGAGTTTTTCACATTCACTGGTCAAGAGTCACACTGCTTTCCTAGAAATGATCACATAGAGTTATTTCATTGTCTCATTGTTGCTTGTTGTCTTACCGAATTGTGTTACTTTCAGTCTTCCTTGGTCAGTCCAAGATGGATTTTAGGTGCTGTGACATGTTGCTCAATATCCAAATGAATTTCAATGGTATCAAATTGCAAAAAATGACTCTTAGTATTCTTTCTTCCACTTCTTCCATGTCTTCCTAGTCTTCCATTTTCATCCTTTCTCTTCTTTCTTCTTGATTCTTTTCCTCTCATTATCTAGTCTACCTTCCTCTATTCATCTCTTCATTTCTTCCATGCTTGATTCCTTCTCTTCTACAACCATGAATTTCAACTATCTTGTTATGGAATCTCTCTTGAAAATAGATGATCTTGAACTCATTGCTCAATTCGAAGAATTTTATTCCTCCAATAGTCCTATATATCTCATGGGTGACAAATTTAAGGCAAAAATAAAAGAAAAATTGATTGAATCAGATGCCTTTGCTAGGATCATAGACATGATCATGTCACGATCTCCTTCTTCCAAAAATTTTTCATCTTCTAATTCTTCTTATTCTTCCTCATCTTCCAAGTCTTACCATGACTCCTCTAGACATTATTTGCATTCCCCATTATCCAAATCTTCTTCCTCCACTAGGTCTTCACTTTCCTCTTCTTCACAATCTCATTCCTCTTCTACTTCTCCCAAGAGTCTTACTCCTCAATATGAGCAATATAGTAATCCTTGTGATACCTCTTCCACAAAGAGTGACATGCCCACCTTTGATGACTATGATGACTATTATGATGGCTATGATGATGAACCATATAGTCATACCTATGAAACCCCTATTCCTAAGAGTCCTCCTCATCATGTGCTCATGCTTACTAAAGGGTTGTCCTATTGGATAGATCATGATGGTGATCCGTATGATTCTAATTTTGAAAGAGACTTTGATGAGTTTTGTGAACAGTACCTAGATGATACATCTACTTCTATTGAGGAATATAAAATGTACCATGCTAATTTGAAACATAAATATTATAAAAATCCTTCCTCTAAGAACTCTCATGCTGAAAATAAAGATCACACTCTCAAGAAAGATTATGTTAATGATGGACCTTTGTCTTGTGATGGTTCTCTTCCCTCATCTACTTTCTCCAATACCCATACATTTCCTAAAGCTTTCGAGTCTTCCGAATCTATCACAAATCCTTCATCCAACAAAGATCCTAATACTTTTCATGCGGTTTCCTATAGTTATCCTCAAGGGCTACCTCTTAAAGAAACTCAAGCTAACCTTCACTTGGCTGCAAATACTTTCAATAATGTTAAACCTAAAGAGCCTAAGCCTTTATATGCTATAATGCCTACTTTAGCTAGTCCTTCACCATCTCTTCCAAAGTCTTCCATACAATTCCAACATGCTTCCTTGTCCTTAGAAGTTGCTCCATGTCAAGAGGACTCTAAAAATGATAAAGAAAAGAACATAAAGAAAGATCAAGATCAAGAACCCTCCATGTCATCCAATCCTTTTCATGATGTCTCTTATATGTTTCATGGTTCTTTTGATTCTCTACACCTACTGATACCTAGCTATCACTTGGATCTCTCTTCTCGAGGGTCCCTTGTACATCAGTTACTAGTGGTTCTCACTGAATCTGTCTGCTGAAGTTTTGTTTTCTCTTATCAGTCACTATTTGTTCTCACTGTGTCTTCCTACTAATAGTTCGTTAGTACTCTAATATCTCCTTGAGACTTCACCTCTTGCGAAAGTCACCTGTGGTCCTCACTATGTCTATCTATTATTATCATCCTATTGGGACTTCTCACACTGTATATTTCCAATCTGACTTCAATCCATTTAAATTGAAACTGAAACTAACTTCGTAACTCTCTGAAGCATTCTGATCTTTTCTTTTGTGTGCTTGTCTTGTTGCTTTATCATTCCTCCTTGAGAAACTCTAAGATGTCTTTCTTGACTGAGAGAAGTGAAGACTGGGGTATGGTCTTTCCTTTGCTTTCTATTTTCTCATTTAGTTCCAATGATCCAAAGGATTCACATAAGAGGGGTCTCCATCTGTAAGATCCTTCAACATTTATTGGATGGCCATGTGTACCTTGACCCCTTTTATATGGAAACTTTGGTGAGGTTGGTCTTCTCCTTGCTTGTTTGAGTGACTTCTTTTTTGCTACAAGTGAAATCACAAATGCTCATCCTGTGAAGTGAACGTAAGGGTCATTGTGAGAACCTTGATATGCTTATCACTCACCTTAGGAAAAAAGTCACTCTCATATGTCTCATGTGTTTGTACACAAGCAACATTCAGGTCATCCTAGCAACTATGCTTTGATGCTTATGTTAACTTGCTAAATCAAAAGGAATAGGTGTTTCGGTCATTACGACTTCTTGTGCCTTAATGCTTACACCTCATTCCAAAAAATCTAAGACTAGTGTCATATTCATATTCTCATGATTTCCATATTAGTGGGAGTTATATGACATCTCACAACCGTCTGATTGATACTAAAAGATCTATGATGATAATTATCTAATGAGTCCAACAACCAAGTCCTAGGGTTTGCATCTAGCTTAGGCTTGCATTTTCCTTCTAGGGTTGCATTGAGATAGTGTTTTGGTGCTCTCTTTATTGTCTTCTTATGGATACATTCATCGAAGGTTCTCATCTTTCATCCCAGGTTCATCTTGGCTACACAAGTGTCCACTCCTTGTTCTCAATCTTAAAACATTCTTTTTGGTTAGTACCTATGATATATTGCTACATCCTGCATGAGATGATTAGTATCATATACATTGCATTTCCATTTGCATCCATAAATTGCATTTACATACATTCTACATCTAGATATTCATTTGCATGTGCATCCATTATAAGCATAAAATCATACATTGCATTCATTTATCTACCATCTATCATTGCATTTCACATTGCATATACATATAAAATAAAAACATGTGCATATTCATAGAAACATCATGTACATCTCATATCTATCTATGCATACATCTAATCATATAGGAAACATCTCATAAATATCAACATAAAAGCAATATATACACATGTACAATGATATCAAAATGGTGATCTCATATATATCTCAACTGATCAATGTCAATGTACATCAAAATAATGGTGCTACTCAAGCACAATATCAAAATGGGTTCCAATGTATATCCAGATGAGTCTAGCTCTACCCATCACCACCTTGAGGAGGTGGAGGTGGAGGCACCAGTCTCTGTGGTGGTCCCTGTGGAGGACCCTATGGTGGTGCTTGAGGAGGTGCCTATAGTGGAGGTCCCTAAGGTGCTACCCATGCCCTTGCATACTCTAAAAATAGCGGCATCTGCTCTGCCAAATCTAGCACTACTCCCATGTATGTGGCATAATAGTAGGTTGACTATGCAGCCTCATATCTAGTCTCTAGCTGAGACCTAGAAAGTGCCTCTTGTAGCCCTCTGATCTCATGGTCTCACTCTAATACATGGGTCTCTTGGACAATGACCTAAGTATGAAAGTCATCTCACTCCTACTGTACTTTTTAGATCCTCTCTTAGCTCTTCTTGAGAGCCTCCTATAGCTATGTAACCTAAGGTGGTCCCTGTGCGGCCTGATCCTGCATATCAATATCATCTCTCGGTGCCCCCTTATCAAGAGGCAACTACTGAGAGGTATCACATGTCCTCTATCTCATGGACCTCTACTGGGTCCCACTACTACTAGCACCTACATCTGAACCCATCATCCTAGGAGGGATGGGATTCTTCCCACTCCTCAGCCTCAAGACCCTTTGCTACTACTACTGAAAGGATTTTTCTTTGGTACTCTCTACTACTAGGCAACCTACTACTATGCAGGCTGCTTCTTTCCTTGTCCCTATACCTATTATGCCTACTACTATTGTGTAGGTTGCACTACTTGCTGTCCTCTCTAGCCCATGCCCATAGGATCTATAAATCTGGGATATGGGTGGGCCAAGATGTGATCTCTATATGTAGGTGTCATCCCTATATTGGTAACATCCACCATGTAGTCCCATCAAGCTGGTGGTGCTTGTGCCTCGATCGTGCAGTGTCCCTGATCTAGCCTCTATTGCCAGCCCTTCTTCACCTCATCAATGAATCGGGTGTAGGTGCAGTACTTCTAGGAGACGTCTTGCAATCTCCCAAACTACCTCATGACATGTGTAAGCAAGAACCACTCAATAATGGTGATGGTACATATGATCAGTGGATGCAAGACAAACATGTATGAGAGCTCATAATGAGCATCATCCGATGGCTCCATAGCTACCCAAGGTCTCCAAATAACCACTACCATGTCATCCAGCTATCCTCACCACTGCTCCATCTTACCCAGTGCTTGTTGGGTCATAGGACCTGCATATCTATATATGTATGGCTCCAACTACTGCATGGTATCAGGGAAGATTGGCCTACATACAGGAAGATGCTCCCATGCCCATACCTGCAACACAAAGACTCTTGTGGCCATGGTCTATGCACCTCGATACATGATCTCGTGCATCTCATGGTACATCTAAGTGAGCATGCACTCACCCCATCCAAATCTGGCAGTTGGTCTATCTAGCATCCACTGTAGCATGCGACCCCAACCGCACTCCAATCCATGTTGTCCTTGATCTAGAACCAAGTTATAGCTCAAGAATATAGCCAAGACAACTGTTAATCTATGACCGACTCCATATCTACTAATTAGGTCCTCCCATGAGATGGCTCAGCCCATCACTAGCTCATCTTGAAATATGGCCCTCAATGCCAGTGTGTCTACCCTCGGCTGAATGTTGTACTCAACATGGGCACCATGGAAAGGTATCCTCAGTATCTGATATATGTCCTCAGGAGTGACTATTAGCTCCCCCATCAGAAAATGAAATGTGTTAATCTCTGAATGGAAATGCTTGACTAGTGTGCCTAATAGGCCATGATTTACCCAAATGTCGGGTAGATCACGTAAGTCAATCCTAGCCCATCGATGTGGGCACCCTCACCATCACTCAATGTCTATACTAATGTGTCGATAACTAGGTGGTGAGACCAAAATGCAACATCTGGCAGGTCAACCTACAAAGTAAGCGATGACATTAGATCATTATCTCAATTATGATGGCTCTTCAAAGTAATAACAACAAGGAAGGCTATGCATCTATCCTAAACACAACTCTGGGATATTCTAATTGGCTGATTTTATGCAACATTGGATGAATACTCTACACACTACAATAGGTTCCCATGTGAGGAAAATATTCCCTCATGCAAGACATGATCTCTTCCCACACGAGAAATCATCACTGAGGATGAAGTCTCGCATGGCATCACCTAGCACTTTGTGCAAGCTCATGGAGGAGCCTGATGTGAAGATGCCCT
Source organism: Chamaecyparis obtusa (assembly GCA_027943335.1). Classification (NCBI taxonomy): domain Eukaryota; kingdom Viridiplantae; phylum Streptophyta; class Pinopsida; order Cupressales; family Cupressaceae; genus Chamaecyparis; species Chamaecyparis obtusa. The sequence goes on from BSBK01012345.1 coordinate 79,599, forward strand.
ATCCCATGCGAGAGAACCATTCTCTCACATGAGGGGTGACTAGGACTTGTGCAAGGAAACTATTTCCTCATGCAACATTGGAAGAACAAGGCTTAAAACACCTAAAAATCTAACCTAAATCACCTAATAAAGCATTAAAACTTGAAATACAAGATGGTTTATCGACTACTTACAAGTGCGTCATACTCCAATGGCTAGTTCTATCATTGGGAGTGCTCAAAATGATGTGTATGCACTAGAATGCCTTCCATCTCTCTCTCAAAGCTCTCAATTCACTAGAAGACAAAGTGAATAATGAATTGAAAATGACCCCTCTAGATGTTATATAGCTTTTGACCTAATTTTCAAAAGTGCTCCATTTTTTTCAAAAACTTCACTCTTGGCTAAATTGAGTATTCTGAATCCATTTTCAGGATTGAAATCAAAATTTGACACTCCTAGATAGCTTGAAATTGCATTTAAAAATTTCTAGGACCATCGGGATCGGATGCTTGTGTAGTCAACCTTCTGGTGTTGTCTTCTCACCAGAATCTTATCTCATCATCATTTTCTCAAAATATTCAATATTTCCATCAAAAGTCAACTCTAGTCAAATCTTGTCAACTCTATCAACCATGGTCAAACTTGGTCAACAAGACCTCCAAATCACTCCAAATCGCTCCTGCAACTTCTCAATCCTTCTGTAATCTATTTTGAGTTCCTCTGGATCTCTGATTTTATCTCTATTTATAACCCATTACTGTCAATCATCTTTTTGACATGTCATCTTTCGATTTCTCTCCTAAGGGGGAAGGATGATTGCATCATTGAATCTTGTCGAATCAATTCTTGAATCAGTCTGATCTGAATCAAAAAGTTTTCTTCACTAGGGGCATCTTTGGGCCTCGCATCTTATCATCTTGTCATCTCTCTTTTAGGTATCTGAGCAATCTAACTTAGATCCTCATGAATCGAGCTTCATTCTAGAGATGGTTCTCAAAATCTATTAGGTATTGGGGCAATCTAACCGTAATTCTTGAAAGTCAAGCTTCATTCTGGAGATGGCTCTCAAAATCTCTTTTGGACCATTATCTGGGAAATCTAACCTGAGTCTCAGAGGACTAAGCTTCGTATTGGGGCAATCTAACCTTGGTTCTAGAGATAGTGCTAAATTTGCATAAGTTATCATTTAACCAATAGGTATTGGGGCAATCTAACCGTAATTTCGGTCTTCTCTCAAGTGGTAATTTGACCGAGGTCTTCACAATCTAACTTAGACTTCAGAGAATCATAACTCAATCTGATTGGTGTCTTGGCAATCTAACCTTGACTTTTGAGGGATAAACTATGTTCTGGAAATAATCCTAAAACCTCATCATCTCTCACATCAAACTATTCTTTGAATCAACGCGCAACTCTCACATCAATTCAAAGAGGGGCAAAATGTAATACCCCAAAATTGGCACCTTACAATTCTAATCAATTTTGGTGCATTCCTTCAAATTCCTACATCATTAAAGTCCTATTGTACTAGGCAATTCTGTCTCCTAATTGGCTTTATTTGACTTGGTGTCAAATGCAAAAAACCCTAAATTTCCATTAATGATACACTATATTTAATTCCTACATATTCAACTTTATTAGCTAAATAATCCCTATGATTAATTAATTTAATTCTAAAGTCCTAAGTTCTTTTAAATTAAATTAATTCCACCCCCTTTAGCTAATACACATCATGGAATTAAATAATATTTGGTTATTTAAATGGACATCTTTATTTGGATTTATTAATTCCAAATTACTTGAAAAGTCACCCATGTGGCAATATTCATTCATTTAATTAAATAATTCATCAATATTTGTCTCACCTTCCTCCATGGAAATGATGATTCAACCATTTCTTTTCAAGAAACTCTTCATCCTCTCTCTTGGCTTTTCTATATTATGAGCTCCTTTTCTTCATTGTGGGAGACAAATTTTTAGAGTATCAAAACTATAGTCAATTTGTGTCTCAATTCTCTCATTCTTTTAAGATTTTCATTTCATAATTAGTATAATCCTCATTTTAGTATAATATTGCACTCTCATTTTAATATAGTTTTCTTACTTGTTTGATAGCTTAATTCTCAATTTTTTTCAAGATTCATAGAATAAATCTGCACTTTCATTCTTCGATTACAATTTGCATCTCTCAAATAGATTAATTGCAATTTTCAATCATTTTCAAGAATTTTAAATCCTCCATCTTAGCTTGGTCTATGGTTGTTGGCTCTCCAATCTGAGAGTAATTCAAACACCCAACTAATTAGGAGGCAACAGGTCGATTCACTATGAATTCACGAAGTGGGTAATTCATACTCATTTTTGTAATTCACTTTGTGAGCAATGACTATGTTGTATCTATGGCTGGATTAGAGGTCCATGTTCAGCTATAATCACTAAGATGCTCCTGCATCAGGGACATCCCATATTGGGATACTCCTCCCTTGTGTTGTATTGGGTGGTATCAAAGTAGGTTTATTTTTAAATTTCTAGTTGATTTGGTTGTAGGGTGGTAGGTTGTGCTCTTGCCTACAATTGCAGAGGGTTGTGAAGATGGTTCATGGAAGGAGAGATGTAGATCATGATGTGCTAGATATGTTAAAGTAGATTAATGCAAGACATGAAGTTGTTGAGATATTCCAAAGAAGAGGAAGACCTATTGAGGATGATAGTTAAGATGAGGCTGAGGTAGTAAAAGAAGAAGGAGAAGTAGAACTAGCACCTATTTTGGAAAAAGGAGAAGAAAGATTCTTGAGAGCCTTGAAAAGAATTAATTTAAAACATAACTTCAATACTCCTGAGTATAGTGGCAAATGGGATTCAAAAGAATTAATAGACTTGAGATTGGAGATGGAGAAGTACTTTGATTATAAAAACATTTTGCATATAAGAAGGTGAAAATTGCAAGCACTAATTTGAAAGGACATGCATCCTTGTGATGGGAACATTTGTAGACTAGTCGGTAAAGAAGAGGTAAAGATAAAATCAAGGTATGGAAAAATATGATTAATAAGTTAAAGGGTAAATTTCTACCTAGTGATTATCAGATTATCTTTTTAAGGAGAATGAAAATTTTGAAACAAAAAGATAGTTCTATGAAATAATATACTAAAGAATTACATAATTTAGATATCAGATCTAGACATGTGGATGATGAAATTGAAAGTATTACTAGATACTTGAATGGTTTAAGTGATGCAAGGCAGGGCTGGAAGAGGGGCCAAATGCACTCCCTAGTCTAATCCTCCTTGCAGAGATCACACACATAAGTAATTACACAACAAGTGAGAGAGAGAATGCAGAACATATCTTTATATTTCATCAATTGATTCATACATGTCAGGCTATAAGGCCTTCCCAGTTAGGGCCAAATACATCAATTCAATTGCAATAGTCCCCCAACATGCGAGGATTCAGAAACTACCTTCAATCTTCTAACTCCTAAAATTGATCTCCAAACTATTGTCCTAAAATTACAACCAATGACTACATTATATACAAGAGGCTACCAAAACAAGTCGGCCTTCAGATCCATTATCAATAGAAGGAATGACTAGATCTAGGTCCACATGCTTCCTAATGATCGATACCAACATTAACTCTGTGACCATAATTAAATGCACAAGTCGGCCTCCAGAGGAAATCAAAACAAACAACTCGATAAGAAAGGTTAACCGAGCACCAGGAAATAACTTACCAACTCAGTTAAAGAAGGAATTAACTACCGAGCCAACTTGATCAGAGAAGGAATCAAGAAACACAGAAAACTCAAACTTGTTTTTCATGATACAGGATTGCCAAGGACCCAAGATGCTCATGCATCAGACACCTAGGGTTGTTTGAAATGATTTCTGAATCATGTAGTAGGTACAACCTGAGCTAAATCTAACTCTGATTGTGAAATCCATGAACTATCTTCAAGTGGTCTGTTCTTCCGCTTTACCAGATATTCCATATACGATTTTCCTCTTGTGCTTCAACCAACTCTATGTTCCAAAATTTTCTCAACTTGTTATGTCTTTCTCTTAGGATAATCATTCGGTACTATCAATTCTTCATCTGATTCATGGTACTCATACAAATTTGCAATGTTGAATATAGGTGATATATCCATGTCATCAGATAACTCAATCTCATAAGCAATTCCACTATCAAATCTCCTTAATATCATGTTGTAGATACCTAAAATCCCTTTGCTAAATAAAAATATTTTATTTTGTAAAAATTCTTGATGACATCATCATTTATTAATTAATTAATTATTTATTTAATTAATTAATTTTATTGTCATTATCCCTTCTCCTATTTTAATTAAAGACATTTAATTAAATGACCTTAGCCAAAAGTATTTAAAGTCAATTTGAATGATAATCCCTCCTATTTATTAAATTCATTAAATAAATAAAGTTCCAACACAAACCCTCTTTAAATAAATCAAATATTTATTTAAAATTCCTCCAAACCTCTAGACTCTTCTAGAAACTTCTAAGTCAAAACCACTTTGACTCCAAACCCCTAACCACTCTCTTAACCCAAGAGCATTTATTACTCTTACACTCGTGTACCCTAAGCATTTATGGCACTCATGAATGCTATTTATGACCCTCTTATCTCAAATTTGACCTTTGAGCCTAACTCAACCTTACCTCTAAGCATAACCCTACCTTTAACCTCAACCTTACCTCTAACTCTAACCCTTCTTCCTAACCGGAGGTCCTTCCTCCAAATCCTATAAATAGGAGGCCTTCCATCAGAAAATTAATTAGAAGTCTTTATGCATTGTTATCATGTTCAAATAGCTTTAGATCTTACTAATATTTAGCATATTTAGCTTTCATTTCTTGTTAGTTAGATCACAATATCATGTTAATGGCTAAATGAGCCTCTGTTTTACATCATAGCTTAAATCATCTTCATCATTTGGAATCCATTGTTACAAGCTAGGTTCATACTAGTCTTGTACCATTTTGGGATCTCCTCTAGGCTTAGTTTAAATTATTTTAAGCATGCATTGGGGATCTTATCATTGTGTTATGGAGAGAACATCCACATATCTCCACATATGAACAAATCAAAGGGGGCTTGGGTGCTCCCATTTTGGTTCAATTGGAGGTGGAGCTTTGAATCTTTTGTTGTGTATGCACATACTTCTTTTGACTAATGTTTGAGTGTCTACACCTATTCCTAATGGATTGGATTTATAGCATCTACATTCTGGCACACTCGGTAGGAACCTTGTCCAGATCTTCCATCAAAAAAACTCCAAAAACTAAGCCACCCCCTAAAGTTCTTTGTTTTATGTGAAACTGTGTTTTTTGTGCAGAGTTATGTGTTTTCTATGCAAAGTTCAAATTTTTTTGTGCACAATTCTGTGTTTTCTGTAAAAATTCATCTATGTTTTCTGTACATCCACATTTTTTGTGTAAAAATTCATTCACATTTTTTGTGCATCCACGTTTTGTACGTAAAATTCATTTGCATTTTTTGTGCGTCTGCATTTTCTGTACATCTGCATTTTTTGTGTAAAATTCATCTATGTTATCTGTGTAGAAATTCATCAGCATTTTCTATGCATCTGTGTTTTCTATGTAAAAATTCATTCATGTTTTTTGTGCATCCTTATTTTTTGTGTAAAATTCATTCGCGTTTTCTATGCATCTGCATTTTTTGTGTAAAATTTATTTGCATTTTCTATGTGTCTACATTTCCTTTGTAAAATTCATCAGCATTTTGTACGTGTTTCTATTTTCTGTGCAAAATTCATTTGTGTTTTCTGTGCATCTATATTTTCTACGCGTTCATTCTATTTTTTTCACATTTTCATTCTATGTTTCTAGGCATTCATTTTTTATTGTTGCACATTTGTTAATTATAGCTATGCATACATTCAATGTTTCTACATGAATTTTTGGCAATCGTAACTTTACAAAACACTTCAACTTTGGGCTTAAAATAAATCAAATCAAATCTTGAATGTGTAAATGGAAATAAGCAAACAAAAAAACATCTTTCTTTGGGCTTAAAATAAATCCAATCTAAATCTTGAGTTCCTAATGAAATAAAAAGTCAATGCTTTCTTTTAAGCTCCAAAAATCAATCAAAGCAAATCTCAAACTTCTTTTGGACTTAAAATGAAACAAAAATCCAAATCTTGAATGCTAAAAAAAGAATGAACAAAATCAAGGTTAACTACTTTATTTGAGTTCTAGAAACATCCAATCTTGAGTGCACTAAAGAAAAAATTGAAGCAAAGAAATCAAACATTTTATCTTTGGAATCAAAAAATCCAATCTTGAATGACCCTAAAGAAATGAATCAAAATAAAAAATAAAAATTCATATCCTTTAAGTCTTGAAGCAAAAGACAATCTTGAATGAAAAAAGTGGAAACAAAGCAACTTCATTTTATTTCAAAGTTCAAAATCAAAGTTCCTAAAAAAATAAAAAAACTCAATCTTGAATGCTTAAGTGAAAAAAATTGCAATCGCTTTCAAAAGCTTTCTTGTCTTCAGAAAAAGAACAAATCAAAATCTTAAGCACATGTGTTTGGCAAAAAGCTTCATTTTTCAAAATTTAGTTAATCAAATTCAGGAAAGAACTCTTCATGTTGTGCTTCTAGGAAGTCTCTTTCAAATTTTGTAAAAAACTTGATTAAACTAAGTGACGTAAAATGAATTGAACTTGGATGAGTTCATTTGTTTTACTTCTAAAGAATCCTGTTTAGAGAGAGAAGCGCTTCCTCTTTGGAGAACGTCTTCAAACCTATACTTCCTCGGCTGGTATAGATTGGGATGACACCAAGGATCAAACTAAACACTTGTTAAATCAAAAGCTTCCCGATCTACTCTTGATTGTATCAAAATATTTGTCCAAGGATCGATCCAAGTGGTTTCCCAGATCACCTTAAGATTACTCACCATTTGTATTCCTTTTTGGGATATCAAGTTATGGAAAAAGATTTTGATACTAGCCTCTCTTTTAGGATGTTCTGCTTGATGTATTTTTTGAAAGTTTCAAACTCAGTGAAAAACATCTGTTGAAACATACATAAACAAAGAGTTCTACACAAAAATCATTTTTCCATGTCAGTTAAAATCAATCCAAATCTAGAAGTCATCCAAGATTTCATAATATTTTCATCCTAGTCTCCTAATTGTGGTCTTCCAGTCATCTAGCATCTTTTCCATTGAGTCTTATCCTCCTTTCCTCATATCCTAGGTTAGCAAAGTCATCTTGGTCATCACTCATCCCCTACCTATCTTCCTCTAGAGTCAGTCTTTCCTCCTATCTTGAGCCAAATCCAATCCTAGTCTGAGCTTCTCAGTCATCCCAATCCAAGCCTTTGTCTTTCCATCCATCTTCATCCTTCAACCCCATCCAACTCATCTGCAAGTCAACATGTCTCAAAACCATTATGATGAGTTTGATTATTATGTCTCTTCTCTTATTCCATCCTATCTCAATGATGATGAAAGTCTTATTGATCATGATGAACACTTTGAAAACCTTAGAAGGCTTGTTCCAAACATCCTCTAGAATCTGATCATTCCTCCATCCTATCTTGATGATGATGAAAGTCATGTTGATCATGATGAGTATTTTGAAAATCTTAGCAAGATTGCTCCAAACATCCCCCAAGATCCAATTGTTCCTCCAAACTATCATATCATGCCTCCATGTATATCCACTAGTTCTCCTTATCCCACCTTTGACAAAGGAAATCCATTATCCTATTCATCCACACCTTCTTCTTATCTTGAACCTACATATCCTCTATATGAATCCTTCCTACTTCCATCTCCTTCTATGGTCATATCCTAAACACCATCCTTTCACACCAACCCTACTAGCTACATCCCTTATCCAAATCCTCCATCCCCTTATCCTCCAACCCATTTCCAAATCCAAAATCCTAGCCTTTCAATCCATTATCCTAATCCCCCATCCTATCTCGATCCTCCATCCACTATATCCTATCTCAATCTAGAGTCTTCTATTTTTACCTACATTTCCATAAATCCCCTTCCACAATAAAAATGCATCCCCCAATATGCTTCATATCTCATATCTCACTCCATTTCTCCTACCTCATTAGATAGTCTATCAAGTTCACAAGCTTCCTCTAAACCTACCTATGTGATCTATTTATTCATGCCATCCTCCAACACCTCGTCTGCACCATCATCCCCTCAAGAAAGTTCACAATCTTCCACCCCAGCTTCATGTGAAGACTATCCTATCTCCCCATATTCTACACATTCCAATCCTTCACCTCAACCTCCATCACAAAAGTCTCCATGTATTTTCAAAAGGAAGCCAGCAAAAAATCCCTTTCCTAAAGTTGATGAGCCATGTCATCTCAATCCTTCATGAGAAGCCATCAGTGATGATGCCCATCCATCTCCCACATCCATCATTCCTCCTCCATCACTCCCATCTGTTATCCTTCTTCCATATATCCCACTTATTGATCCTCTTTCATCTCCTAGCATCATTGAGTCATTTCCATACATTGACTCCATCCAATCCCCACCAGCATTTCCTTCTTCTAGCATTATTCATGACATATTTGGTGAGCCTCATGAGTTAAACCTTCTTCCTTCTATCACAGTTCCAGAATCTCCCATCCTTTCATCCATACCATCTGAAGAGTTCACCCTTCTTCCTACCATCATAATTGCAGAATCTCCCATCTTTTCATCCATACCATCTGAAGCATCCATCCATACATCCCTGATCATTCTATCCACACCAATCCAATCCAAGCCAGATCTTGTCCAAAAGCATGTTGAAGTACCCACAAATGAAAATCGAGATCCTATCATCCCAATTCCTCCAATCCAAGATCCTATCATCCCAATTCATCCAATCCAAGATCTTATTATCCTAATTCCTCCAATCCAAGATCCTACCATCCCAAATCCTCCATTCCAAGATCCTATCATCCCAATTTCTCCAATCCAAGATCCTACCATCCCAAATCCTCCAGTCCAAGATCCTATCATGCAAATTCCTCTATCTCAAGATCCATCACTACCTCCCAATCCTAGTCAAGATCCTATCATCCCATCCTCTCCACTTGATGATCCTCTAATCCAAACTATCCAAGCTTCCATCTACCTTTCTCATACTCTTATCATTGTATCTTCCATCCAATCGTACCCCATCCTAATGCCTCTAAAAGCATGAACTATCCTAAGCATGGGCATCTTATTATTTGGTGGCATATTCCTTAGAAATATTATCAAATCCATCTTCCCATCTCTCCATCCTTCATCCAAATCCTTAACTTCCATCTTCCGATCCAAATCTTCCTTGATCCAAATCCTTATCATCCGTCTTCCAATCTAGATCTTCCTCCAGCAAATTTGCTATCCCCTATCCCTCAACATTCCTCCATCCAAATCCCTCAACATTCCTCTATCCAAATCTCTTAGCATTCCTCTATCCAAAGCATCTCCTAGCATTCCTCTATCAGCACTCCTAAGAGGTTCTTCCATCCTAATCCCTCAACATTTCCTACATCTTCCCATCAATTGGTATCTTCCCTTGACATTGGTATCTAGCTTCAGGCTACCCCCATACAATCCAATGACATTCATCCATATCTTAATTATTTGATAAATCTTCCAACATATGATGTTCCTATACATATCCTCTATCCATCCAACATCAAGCCAAGCCATCCAATCCCATCCTTAGCCTTGTTTCTCATCTTGTGGAAAGCCTTGGTCTCAATCCAATCACCATTGTTGGGATGCATCCTTTCCAAATCTATGTCACTTTAGGACACATCATCAAGCCTATATACCATCAGTCTATCTTGGCTTTCCAGCCCAACTGGGACATCATCTTGCATATCTTTGGAGCTTCAGCTTCATCCCCAGATCTCTTGTATATCCTATCCTAAGTCTTATACCCTAGTGTGATTCATATCTCGACCTAAGCTCATTTATACATATGTGTCTTTAGGTCCCATCCTATACATCAGTCAGCCCTTGATTCATCTTGACCTATCTAGCTAAGAGATTCAAAAATCATCCCTTGGTCCCTTTGAGGTTCATTTGTCTTACCTATCTCCTATCATAGCAAGACTTATCCATTTATCCAACCATCTTCTTTGTGTCATATCCTTTGAGTTTCTCAAATCCTTATCCTAAATTAGAATCATCCTAGCACTACCCTTTGACTGAGCATTGTCTAGGGAATCTTGTACTTGTCTTTGTAGGCCTCATCATCTCGATCAAGAGATTGGAATACACTGGGAAGAATCCCATCTTTTGAAGATCAATAGTCTATCTTAGGTTGACAAATCTAATCCTATCCTATCTAATCCTACATTAGGAAGTAGCAACTCATCCCTGATACTTGGTATTCCTCCACCATTAAACCTCAGAAAATGAGTCATCATCCATTATCCTACCTATGGAAAAAAAGTGTGTGAGATACTTGTTTATTTTACTTGGTTCTTTGGGATCTTTGCTTATCTTTTGAGATCCTTTGTACATATCTCCCAGTCTATTGTACATTTCATCATCTTTTTTTTTACATATCCTCATTAGTCCTACAATGAAATTTGATTAGATATCTTGTCCCACCCAGCCTTGCACTTCAACAACATATTTTGTCGACTATCCTTGATCACTATGACTATCTTTGAACCTCATGATTTTCTAATCAGCAACACATCATTCTCTCCATCAAACTGGATCCACAAAGATATATCCTTTTGTATTGTCTGACCTAAGCAATCAAACTCAGTCTGCACAGATGTATCCTTCTATATTGTCTAACCTAAGAAATCAAACCAGCTCCATGATGATGTATCCTTTGCCATGTTCAAACCTAATCTCCCCCCCATCAATCAACCATTAATCACTCTCCTTGTCAAAGGATGTCTTTTGGAGTTATCATTTTGATCTTGGATTTTGTACCTTGGATCCTATTAATCTTTTACAGCTTCTCATTATTCCTCTCCCTAAGGTCACCATGATCCTTTATATCATGGCGTACTACAAATGAGGACAATCTAGGGAAAGGTCTTTTGATCTTTTTCTTCTCCTTGTGATTCAATCATGTGTTTTTTGTTTCTCTAGCATTTTTTCTTCCATGGCTCCTTTGGGTTTCAAGTGTGATGTTGGGGAAACCCTTTGCATGCTTTTTTTTGTGTCAGTCATATGCAATGCTGGTGACAAGGCCTTTTGTTTCCAGTAACCTTGGTAGGTCTCTAGCATTTCTATATCAAACTAGGCTATGTTCTCAAAAATATCCAATGCAACAAGCTCCCCAAACCCCCTCATCCTGCATCATATAGATTAAATCTTACATCTTGCATCTATCATATAGCTTCATCCTACATCTCACATCATATTGAATTCATGCATCTTTTCTCTTGGAAGGTCATCTATTTATCCCCCCTTTCCATCTTCTTCTATCCCTTCCCTTCTGTGTTCTTTTCAAGAAAATTCCACATTGTTTCCTCTTTGCATTATTTTCTCGAGGGGGCACAACCCCTTATCCTATTCTATTCTAGTCTGGGGCATCTTATTTTATTTTCTTTGATGCCACTCCACTTGTGGCACCACCTCAAAGAGGGGAAAAACATAAACACCTAAAATCCCTTTGCTAAATAAAAATATTTTATTTTGTAAAAACCTAATGACATCATCATTAATTAATTATTTAATTAATTTTATTGTCATTATCCCTTCTCCTATTTTAATTAAATGACCTTATCCAAAATCATTTAAATTCAATTTGAATGATAATCCCTCCTATTTATTAAATTCATTAAATAAATAAAGTTCCAACCCAAACACTCTTTAAATAAATCAAATATTTATTTAAAATTCCTCTAAACGTCTAGACTCTTCTAGAAACTCCTAAGTCAAAACCTCTTTGACTCCAAACCCCTAACCACTCTCTTAACACAAGAGCATTTATTATTCTTACACTCTTGTCCCCTAAGCATTTGTGGCACTCATGAATTCCATTTATGAGCCGCTTATCTCAACTTTTACCTTTGAGCCTAACGCAACCTTACCTCTAAGCATAACCCTACCTTGAACCTCAAACTTACCCCTAACTCTAACTATTCTTCCTAACCCGAGATCCTTCCTCGAAATCCTATAAATAGGAGGTTGTCAATGAGAAAATTAATTAGAAGTCTTTATGCATTGTTATCATGTTAAAATAGCTCTAGATCTTTACAAATATTTGGAATATTTAGCTTTCATTTCTTGTTATTTAGATCACAATATCATGTTAATGGTTAAATGAACCTCATTTTTACATCATAGCTTAAATCATGTTCATCTTCAATCTTCACCAATTGGAATCCATTGTTGCAAGCTAGTTCTTCATACTAGTCTTGTATCATTTTGGTATCTCCTCTTGGCTTAGTTTAAATTATTTTAATTGGCATGCATTGGGGATCTTATCAATGTGTTATGGTGAGAACATCCACATACCTCCATAAATGAACAAATCAAGCGGGGCTTGGGTGCTCCCATTTTGGTTTAATCAGAGGTGGAGCTTTGAATTTTTTGTTGTCTATGCACATGTTTCTTTTGACTAACATTTGAGTGTATACAGGAAATCTACATTTCTTCAAGTGTACCATTACTTCATCCCCAATTGCAAAAGTCTTATGTCTTCTTGATATATCTTCTCTGTCTTTATATTTTTTATTACTTTTCTCCAATTTATGTTTCACTTCTTCATGCAATGTCTTCATGAAGTCAGTAAATTTTACTCCTTCAACACTTCTCTTTTCTTCACCAGTAATATCCTTCAAATCTGATATACCTCTCAGTTGTATGCCATTAACAATCTCAAAAGGTGTTTCTCTAGTACTCCTATTCATTGAATTATTGTATGAAAAGTCTGCTTGTGCCAACATAGAATCCCAATTACTCGATTGATTTCCAACTAAGCATCTCAAAAGATTACCCAAACTTATATTCACAACCTCTATCTTTCCATTAGTCTGTGTGTGAAATGTAGAACTATACCTCAACTCAGTGCCCAACTTTTTCCAAAGAGTCTTCCAAAAGTATCCAACAATTTTTTTGTCTCGGTCAGAGATGATACTCCTTAGTAATCCATGCAATCTAATAATTTCCTTAAAGAAAAGATCTTCTATATGCACTACATCCAATGTCTTTCTATAGGGTATAAAATGTGCCATCTTAGAAAATCTATCCATAGCAACAAATATAGAATCATTACCTCTCACTATCTTTGGTAAGCCAAGAACAAAATCCATACTGATATCAATCCAAGGTTTCTTAGGAATAGAAATCGGTAAATACAATCTAGTATTCTGACTTACTCCCTTTACAACTTGACAAATTCTACAACTTTTCACAAATTTCTGAACATCCTTAAACAATTGCGGCCAAAAGTATTTCTCCTTAAGAAAACTCAATGTTTTATCGATGCGAAAATGTCTAGCCAAACCACTACTATGTTTCTCCTTTATCAAATTAGATCACATTGATCCTCTCTATATACACAATTGAATACCTTTAAAAAACATACCTTCTTGAATGAAATAGTCTTCCCATTTAGTGCTTAGTTGATATTGAATAGGTTCTCTACACTTTCTCCATGGCTCAAAAAAATCAGGATCAGTTTCATATCATCAAAACCAAGAAATTCAATTCTCATCTCGTTCATCAAAAATCTTCTTCTACTCAATGCATCAACAACTCGGTTAGTGACTCTAGTCTTATGTTTTATCACAAATGTATAACTCTACAAAATATTCAACACATTTCATATGTCTCTAATTCAACTTATTCTAACTACCCAAATACTGTAAAGCCTTATGATCAGTATACAACACAAATTCACTCGGTACCAAACAATGTGTCCATTTCTTTAGGGCTTGAACAATAGAATAGAACTCTTGATCATACATATAATATTTCCTTTTTGCATCATTCAACTTTTTGCTAAAGAAAGCAACATGTTTAACTTCTTAACTCATCCTATTGCACTACCACTTGCATCACATTCAACTTGAAATACATTATTGAAATTAGGAAATGCTAACACAGGTAATTCAACAACCTTCTTTTTCAAAGTTTCAAAACTTTTATCTGCTCCATGTGTCCACTTGAATTCTCTTTTATCTCCTCTCATAGTCTCAGTCATAGCATTATAAATTGAACTGAAATTCCTAATGAACTTTGGGTAAAAACTTGCTAAACCATAAAATGATCTTACCTCACTAGCATTTTTAGGTGTAGGCCAATTAAAAATAGCTTCAACCTTTTCAGGATCCATTTTCAAACCATCAACTTAAATAAAAAATCCTAGATACACAATTTCCTCTTTCATGAAAGAACACTTTTTCAGGTTAATCAACAATTTTTCTTCTTTCAATCACTGCAATACTTGTTCAACATGTAAAAAATTCTCTTATCTAGTCTTACTGAATATCAAACTATCATCTAGGTATACAATCACAAATTTTCCAAAGAATTTCTTCAAAACTTCATTCATCAATATCATAAAAGTACTCGGTGCATTAGTTAAACCAAAATGCATAACCAACCACTCATAAAAACCTTCTCTCATCTTAAAAGAAGTCTTCCACTCATCACCTTCTTTATTTCTGATCTAATGATATCCACTTTTCAAATCAATTTTGGTAAAATACTTTTCTCCCATCAAACTATCCATTATGTCATCCATTCTCAATATAGGAAACCTATATTTCATTGTTATATTGTTGATTTCTATAAAATACATAAACATTCACCATTCTCCATTCTTCTTAGGTGAAAATACAACTGGTACTGTACAAGGATTCAAACTTTCTCGGATCAAATCTTTCGGTAACAATTCTTTGATCTGTCGATTCAATTCCTGATTCTGGGTAGGTGTCAACCAATGTGGTGCCTTATTTGGTAAACTAGCTCCAGGGATTAAATTCATGCAATGATCAATACTTATCCTTGGTGGAAAACCATCAGGTATATTGTTATAAATGATCTCCTTATAGTCGGTGAGTATCTTATCAATCTCTTAAGGGATGCTATCCACTGTTTTCTTACTTGGTTTGTTAGGAATCACAAAAAAATGTACATCATTCTTCTTCAAATCCTTAACAAACTTTCTTCCTTCCATCAAACAAACTTTCACAGATGTGCAAACACTACTAACAGGTTCTTCAATCAAAGGTAACAAGATTTTTCTTCTCCCATCAGCCCAAATAGTATATTTATGCAATCTTCCACCATATATAGCATGTCTATCATATTTCCAAGGTCTACCCAACAAAATATGACAACTATCCATAGGCATGATATCACATAACACCTTATCATAGTACTTTCCAATTTTCAAATTCACATAACATTGTTCACTTACAAAGAGTGTATGCTCATCCTTGATCCCTGACATTTAAAAGGTCTTTGGGTGTTCCAACCTTTCCAACTACAACTTTGTAACCATCTCCTCAGATGCCAAATTCTTTGAGCTTCCACTATCAATGATTACCTTCCATACTTCATAAAAAATTATACATGTGGTCTTGAACAAACTTTTCCTTACAGGATCTTCCTTATTACTTTCACTCCAAAGTGCTCTCCTGACCATCAAGTTCTTTTCTTTCTCAGGTTCATTCGGTGAGTCTTCTTACACCAAAACATTTCTACTGCTATTGACCTTCTTACTTGCATGTGTACACTCAAATAACCTATGTCCTTCTTCTCCACAATTGTAACAAGTTCCTTAGAATCCACCTCTATTATAACCACCTCGATTGTTATTGCCTCTTCCTCTAGCTGAACTTTCACTTTTCCACTCAGTCTTTTCTTTATCCATATTTTTCTTGTCCTTATTAGATCTATTGTTTTCACCATAGGATCTACCTCTTCCTCTTTGTATTTTCTCATGTCTTTTGTTCAATTTCTCCTCATCTTTTAAGGAAAACTGATAAGCTTCCTGAATGTTTTACAACTTAACCAAACTAATTTATTCTTTGATGGAAACTCTTAATCCATTCAAGTACCTATAAATTCTTTCCACTTCATCTTCATCATGTCCAGATCTGATATCTAATCTTTAGAATTCCTCAGTATAATCTTTTACCGAGCTATCTTTTTGCCTTAAACTTTGCATTCACCTAACTAGTTTAATCTGATAATCACATAGTAAAAACCTCCCTTTAAACTTATTTACCATCTTATTCCATACCTTAATTTTGTCTTTGCCTTACCTTTTTCTGTCCAATTGTAGATTATCCCACCACAAGGATGCATGACTCTTCAACTTTGTTCTTGCAATCTTCACCTTCTTTTCCTCAGGAACATTTTCATACTCAAAATAATTTCCCATCTCGGTGATCCAGTGCACCAAACCATCCAAATCCATCTTTCTACTATACTTAGGAGCATTTAAATGTGGTGTAGACTTCAATTTTGTCAAATCCTTCAACAATATTTCCTCACCCCGATCCATCACCAGTGCAGGTTCTTCTTCACCTTGTTCTTCTTCAATTTCTTCATCACTAACATCTTCAAGATGTCTTCCTCTACACTAGGATGTCTCAACAACTTCTAACCTAGCAGCAAGTTTTCTCAACATATCTATCAATCTTGGATCTACATCTCACCTCCCAGGAACCATTTTGAAATACTTTGCAACTGCATGCTAGATCACAATCTACTATCCCACAACAAATATCAACTAGGGTTTAACAAGAAGGAACCCTTCAACTTAGATTCACAAATCTAGATCCAGATCTTAACCTTCACTCTAATACCACCCGACGCAAGGCAAGGCCAGATGAGGGGCCAAAGGCACACCCTAATCAAAATCCTCCTTGCAGAGATCATACACGAAAGAAATTACACAACAAGTGAGAGAGAGAATGCATAACAGATCTTTATATTTCATGAATTGATTCATACATGTTAGGCTGTAAGGCCTTCTTGGTTAGGGCCAGATACATCAATTCAAATCAAATAGTCCTCCAACATCTGAGGATTTAGAAATTACCTTCCATATTCTAACTCCTAAAACTGATCTCCAAAATGTTGTCCTAAAACTACAACCAATGACTACATTATATACAAGAGGCTACCAAAACAAGTCGGTCTTCAAATCCATCATCAATGGACGCAATGACTAGATCTAGGTCCACATGCTTCCCAGTGATTGATACAACCATTAACTATATGACCATAATTAAATGCACAAGTCAGCCTCCACAAGAAATCAAAACAAACAACTCGGTAGGCAAGGTTAATCAAGCGTTGGGAAATAACCGACCAACTCAGTTAAAGAAGGAACCAAGCAACTACCGAGCCAACTCAGTCAAAGAAGGAACCAAGAAACACATAAAACTCAAACTTTTTTTTACGGATACAATATTGCCAAGGATGCGAGATGCTCTTGCATCATTAAGGACCTCTATCCAAGATGAAACCAATTTGGTCAAGATGAACACCATTGAATAATACTATCAATTTGCATTGAAGGAAGAGGAGAATTTGAACAAGAGACATGAACAAAGGTAGAGAGGAAGAGGTGAAAGATTCTCTAGAGGAAGAGGCAAATCCTATAGAGAAAGTAGTAGATCAGATCAAAATAAGGAAAATTAAGATAAAAGAAAATTAGAATGGAAGGAAGAAAATTCATATAGAGTTAGAGGAAGTTATTCAAGAGGAAATTACCCTAGAGGTAATGATCAGAGAAGAAAAGAAAAGAATTGGTTCAAGGTAAATTGTTTCAAGTGTGGAAAGAAGGACATAGAGCATTTGAGTGTACTAATTCAACCAAAAAGACTAGTAGCAGTAGAAGAAATGTACTTGTGAAAGAAGATTCACCTGATTCAACAAAAAAACCTAAGGATGGAGAAAATATGATGAAGACCTTTTGAGGCAAGGCTTATTCAAGACCAAATGTAAGGTAGAAGCTAAGTGTTGCAAAGAAATCATTGACAATGGAAGTTTAGAGAATATGACATCAGAGGAGTTGGGTATGAAGTTGAAGTTACAAAGGATGAAGCACCCTAAACATCAGTAATTGTTGAGTGATAGGAATTACCATGCAAAGATAGTGTTTTGCAAGGAAGACAGTTTGTAGTGATGACTAAGACACACAATGATAATCGAGGAGAAGAACACATTATTGATTGAGTGTCAGTAATTTACATTTGAAGAAAGAATTGAGAATCCCAGCTAACATAGTTGAATTCTTAGGATATGTAAAATGTGTTGACATTATTAATGAATTGTATGGAGCATTTAATGCATGGTAAATTGTTTTCTTATGGATTCAAAGAGAAGTTTGTAGATGTATCTAGAAGTAAAATATGCATAACATAATGATGGAAGGATTTGATGAATCTGACCTAAACCTAAGATCTACAAAGGAGATTAAGAGACAAAACATTGATCTACCTGATCAAGGAGGTATAAGATTAACCTGATTGTGAGGTTACAAATGATGAGGAAGAGGTTGATGTTATTGACTGATAAGTCTAAGCAAAAGGCTGAATGTGAAATTGTGAAGGTGTTGAATAGAGTTGTGATTGCTTGAAGCGAATTTCAAGTAGATCAAAGGTGGAGATGGAAATGAAGGTCAGATAGTAAATCAACATATGTGTGAGCTGGATCTATATTTGCAAAGTGAGTTGTATGTTTTTCAGTTCAGGAACTAGTGTTACTTTCTAACCATTGTATCAGTCAAAATCCTTTAATCAAGGTGATATTCTAATGGAATGTTCTTAATTCCTCTAACCAGGTCACTTTTGATAGAGTGTTTTAAATCCTTTAACAGGTCACACCTAAAAGTGTGTATGTAAACATTTAACAGGGTTGGCTTTTCACAGAGCTCACTTCAAAAGAGTGAAAATCAGTAGCATGTTATAAAGTGGTTTTTCCCAAATTGAGTTTCCACTAGAAATCCTGGTGTTATACTTGTGTGAATTATTTTGATGTGGATGTTTCTGAAAGCTTTATATTCTCCAAGTTAATTACTTTTGGACAGTGGATTGCATGTTATATGTTTCTAATAAATGCTATAGAGACTCAGTTGAATTGCTGATTATATATGAGATTGTTGAAGTGCTAGAAAGTTCAATTAGTACATCTGGACCTGAGAACAACTGATTTTCCCCCCCTCTCTATTTTTATAGAATCATTCTAACAATTTTTATCAGAGCCAAGTTGGTGCTTACAGAGAAAATTTTAAAGCTACTTGAAGCTAATGATCAAGATGTACAAAAAGGAGGTACCAAAGTTGAACAAAGAGAACTTCCCTACATGGAAGAGTCTGATGAAATTGCATCTAGTTGGTATTGGTGATTTGAAAAAGTACTATGTGGAAAATATGTATGTTATACCTGTTGCACCTTTGACTATCGAGGAGATGAAAGAAAACAAGAACACAATCAAGCAATGTTGGAGATTCCATCTGCCCTGAGTTATCCTAAATTTGAAGACATCAAGGAATGCACAAATGCAAAAAAAATGTTCAACACTCTTGCAACTATCTATGGTAGAGATACAAATGTGCTGAGAGCTAAATTTGAAAGCCTAAGAGGTAAGTTTGATGAAATGAAAATGAAAGAAGGTGAAAATATTGTTCAATATTCTGATAGAATTAAGGAGGTAGTGAACTCTATCAGAGGAGCTAATGGAAACATTGATGATGAAACTGTTATTGGTAAATTATTGAGGACTTTTCTTCCTATCTATGCTATCATAATTTCTACAATACCAGAATCAAGATGTAACCCTGGTAATGTTCTAAGTCTGGAAAGTCTTGTTGGTAAGCTTACTAATTTTTAGTTGTCTAACTATGATAACTACATTGTTCCTAATGTTGAATCTGTATTCAAGTCACAAATGGTTCTGCATAAGTCTAAGAAAGAAAAATAAAAGTGTGTGAAAAGTGATAGGGACAATGACAGTGATGGTGACACTTCTGATGAAGAAATAGATGATCTTGAGGCACTATGGCTAGAAGGCTAAAAAGAGGAAAAGGGAAATATAAAGGTAAACTTCCTATAATCTATTTTTCATGTAACAAAGTTGGCCATATTGTAGAAAGAAGCCCTAACAAGATTGACAAGGATGAGAGAAGAGAAAGAAAGTTCAAAGAAAAGAGAAATGAAATAGATCACCAAAGGTACAGAGACAAAAGACAAAGGTAAGAAATCCTGTTATATTGTTGAAGAGGAAACTGACAGTGACCCTAGTTAATCTGATGAATGTGATATAGAATTTGTTTATGTTGCTATGAAAGATAATTCTGGCGAAGATGAGAAAACTGCACTTATTTCTTATGTGAGTAAAGGTGATAAGTGGATTACTGATAGTGGTTTCTCACATCACATGACTAGTGATAAAAGTAAGTTCGAAACCCTAGATCATTAAAAACATAGAAGTGTTAAGTTTGGTAATGATGAACCATGCCCTATGAAAGGAAAAGGATCAAATAGATTGACTGACAAGATCACGTGTGAAAATTGTTATTGGGTTGAACGTCTTAAATATAACTTGTTGAGTGTTGTACAATTGAAAAACATTGGTTACCGAGTGGAATTTCATCACAGAAAGGCTAAAATATTTGATGCCACTAGTAAACTAGGGTGGGTGGAAGAAGTTGAGTCCCACTTTTGGGCAAAAAGTGGAAGTATTTTCCCTTTTTTTTCAAATTTCCTATCAATTGATGTCTAAATTTGAGCATATTTTTCCTTTTTTTTTTATTCAATATATTTTTAATAATTAATTTTTAATTGACTATAAAACACATTTTTAAAACCTTTGGCGTACGACTACCATAATTTGAAGAAAATTTCATATTTTTTCAAAAAAAAAATTATCTTCAAGATAATTGTATGTAGATTGATGTCATATAATTTATTTTCCAAAAGACCTAAAAACAAAAGAGTTATTAAAGTTTTAGTGTACCTCACTATTTTACATTTAGGTACCACTTTTAACTAATAAATAATGCAAAAATAGTAAAAATAATCATATCACTATGAAATTTACATTTTTGAAATTAGGACAATGAGAAATCTAATGGATTTTGTTTCATAAAAAAATATGATCAGGAAGGCCCTCCAAATATTACGACAAGGCATAAATCTAGCATTCTAGTGCCTTAACCAAATTTTTGGAGGTCAAGACATAGGCTCGGTTCCCCCAAGCCTAAACCAAACCTATTCAAAATGAAATCTGAGGTAGATGTGTGTTTTCTACTCATGTCTTAAGAAGTGGGTGCCCGTTATTTAGATTAAAAAAATAGTATCGGTTTCTTAAAAAAATAATCAAAGTGTTAAAATGCATTTTTAGTATAAAAAAGAAAGAAATGGGCACCCATTTTTTGAATTTTGGATCGGACTCCTAAACCTAAATCGGGTGCCCATTTTTTGAAAATGGGTGCCCGTTTTGAGTGACATCTTCCAATTCTACAAGACTTTTTCTGAATTGGCACCCAACTTCTTGCACTTACCCACTAATTGAAAGTGGAGAACAAACAAGAGGTAACTTATTCTATCCAGACCTATCTAAAAAAACATGTTTGTTTGCACAATTTGATAATGTATGGTTATGGAATAAGAGGCTATGTCATGTGAATTTTGACAATCTGGTAAATATTAGTAAAATGAAGAAAGTTAGAGGTTTATCGAGATTGAAGAAACCTGAAAATGTGATGTGTAAACAGTGTCAATTAGGAAAAATGACAAAGTCTAGTTTTAAGAGGAAGAAATATACTTCTAAAAATATTTTGGAATTAGTACATACTGACCTTTGTGGACCTATGGTTGTACAAAGTTATTGTGGTGATAAGTATTTCATTATTTTTGTTGATGACTATTCTAGAATGATGACTGTAATGTTTTTAAAGGAGAAATTTGATGCATTTAAGTTGTTTAAGTGGTATTTGGTAAAAGTTGAAAAAGAAATAGGTAGAAGCCTAAAATTTTTGAGATCTGAAAAAGGTGGAGAGTTTATATCAAATTAGTTCAATCTATTCTGCAATGATAGAGGAATAAAGAGACATATGTCTACACCGAGAACACCTCCACAAAATGGTATATCAAAAAGAAGAAATAGGTCAATTATGGATTGTGCTTGAACACTAATGATACAAAATAATGTTGCACAAAAGTTCTAGAGAGAAGCTATAAGTACAACTATTTATACCTTAAATCAAGTACAAATCAAAAAAGGTACAAATGCTACACCTTTTGAGTTATGGCATGGATATACACCTAATGTGAAGTATTTTAGAGTCTTTGGGAGTAAATGCTATATACTAAAAGACAATAGGAATGGAAAATTTGATACAAAAAGTGATGAAGGCATATTCCTAGGATATTCCACCAAGAGAAAAGCTTAAAAATGTTTGAATTATAACACTAAAAAAGTTGTCGAAAGTGAAAATGTTAGAGTTGATGAATATGCAAAAAAGAATGAAATGGAGTGCAAGAAAGAACCTGAAGATTACAAATCTTTTGTATACATGGAAGAAGGAGAGATAATTAATACACCTAAATTAGATGTAGATTCATAGATAGGTAATTCTGAGCATCAGGAGGATGTTATCAAAGATCAAGAAGAAGAAGTAGATAATTTACATGATGAACCTGAAGATCAAGAACAAGGAGAAAGGAAATCTGAACCTACATTGGCACAATATGTAAGAAGACATCACAAGCCTGAACAAATCATTGGAGATAAATAATTTGGAATCATGACAAGAAGTAAGTTGAAAGATCATACATGCTTACTATGTGAGTTTGAGCCTAAATCAGTGAAAGCTTCTTTAGAGAATGTTGACTGGATACAAGCCATGAATGAAGAAATACAGCAAACATAGTAGAATAATGGCTGGACTCTATCACCAAGACCAGAAGACAAGAATGTTATTGGAGAAAAATGGGAAATCAGAAACAAGATAAATTAACATGGAGAAGTCACAAGAAATAAGGCCAGATTAGTATGTAAGGGGTATGCACAAGAAGAAGGAATTGACTATGGGGAGACATTTTCCCCTATAGCAAGACTAGAAGGAGTAAGGACTCTACTTGCATATGCAACTTATAAAGGATTCAAAGCATATCAAATGGATGTAAAATCTACATTTCTGAATGGGATATTAGAAGTATACATTGAACAACCTAAAGAATTTGTTGACCCAAGCAAGAAGAATATGGTTTGCAAGTTGCAGAAGGCCCTGTATGGATTGAAACAAGCCCCCAGAGAATGGTATGAGAGACTTCATAATTATTTGATAAAGATTGGATTTGAAAGGAAAAATGACAATAGTAATATGTATATGAAGATAGAAAAAGGTAAAGGGATTTTGTTAGTTGAAATATTTATTGATGATATCATATTTGGAGGACAAGATACCCTATGTCAAAAAATTTCAAATGAGATGCAAATTGAATTTGAAATGTCTATGTTTGGTGAGATAAAATTTTTTGTTGGTTTAAAAGTCTACCAGATGAAGAAAGATATCTATATTACTCAATCTAAATATATCAAAGAGATACTAAAAACTTTTGGTATGGAAGATTCCAGACCAGTAAGTACACCTATGGATACTAGATGTAAACTATCTAAAATTGATGATACTATTGAAGTGAATCAAGCCTTGTATAAATATATGATTGGAAAGCTACAATATGTTGTTCATAGCAGACTGAATATTGCTCTAGCAACTGGGATTGTGGCAAGATTTCTTGCCAATCCTAAGGAAAATCATATGATGGCAGTGAAAAGAATACTAAGATATCTGGAATGAAATAGAGGATTATGGATTATATTACAAGAAGCATGACAAGCTTGAACTAAGAGTTTATACTGATGTAGATTGGGCTAGAAATGTTGATGAAAGAAAAAGTATAAGTGGTGGAAAATTCTTTCTAGGAAAGAGATTAGTCTCCTAGACAAGCAACAAACATAACTCCATTTCCCAATCTCTAGAAGAAGTTGAGAATGTAGCAGCAGCAATAAATTTTTCAAATTTAGTGCAGATCAAGAAATTGTTAAAAGGTATGAAGGAGGAAATCACCGATCCATATTTTATTTTCTCTGATAACACAAGTGCAATTAATATATCAAAGAATCGAGTTATGCACACTAAGACTACGCATAAGCATATTGCTATCAAGTATCATTACTTGAGAGAGGTAGTTCAAGACAAAGAAGTGAGATTGGAGTATGTGAATACAAAGGAACAATTAGTAGATATATTCACAAAAGCTTTAGCTAAGGATTCTCATGAATATCTTAGAGGTAAACTAGGGTTGATTCCCCTAACTGAGGCTACCAAGTAAAATAGGAGCACTGCATCAAATGTGCTAATCAAAATATTTGACAAATTGATGCAAAAAAGCTCACACTTTAGGAGTTGCCTAAAGTTGTGAGAAGTAAAGTAGAGATAATAATCAGTCACAAGAAAGATGACAGGGGGAGTATAGAGAATAAAGAATTGACATGAAGACATCTACAGGGAGAAGATGAAAGTGATAAATACAAGCTTTGGCATTGTTTTCAAAGAGGAAGAAGATTCAATGAAAAATAAATGGAGTGATACAACACTAATGGAAAATATTCAATGAAACTTGAGGGAGAGATACAAAAAAGATTTAGAGGGAGTAATTGAGCAAGCGGTCAGGCAAGGAAAAAGTTGTGAATCAGAATAAAACTAAGGATATTAATAAAAATATGATGCACAGATATTTTGGATTTTTTGGTAAACCATGTGCTATTCATGTGGTGCTGTCATCAATGCCAAATAGGGAGATTATTGGAAACTACAATTGAAAAAATTATTATATTATCATTGATCTCAAACCTTAATTGGTAAGATAGTTTCTATCTAGGTTAGTACCATATCTTTTGATTGATGAAGATGATTTGAAAAGAGGAGATAACAATAGGACCTAAGGAAAGGTTGAGTTTTGTGATACTTCACTGGGTACTTGATTAGTTGGCACATTGACAAGGTAATGAGTTTATAAGTAGGAGATATTTTCCACAACAAGTCAACTTGTGATATTGCTATCAGGATTTAACTGTGTTCTATTTCATTCTCATGAAAGATGGGTTCAGTGAACCACTACTCATGAATCATGGGTCAATGAGCTTGACTCAAAAAATAACTACACAGTTAAATCCTGATAGCAATATCACAAGGTAATGAGTTGTTTATCTAAGTAAGAAGAAAGACTAGAAACATAGGCTTAACTGAGAAAAAGTGAAGAAATCTAGTTTAAGCTAAGTGATGTTAGTGTCAACCGAGCACTAGTATATGATGATTAAATCTAGTGTTGACCAAACATCACTAATTTTCATGTGATAAAAAATTACCGAGAAAAGACAGTGTTTTCTGAGGAAGAGAGTTTTTAGTGATGACCAAGGAGAAGAACACAGTATTGACTAAGTGTTAGTAATTTACATTTGAAGAAAGAATTGAGAATCCTAGCCGACATAGTTGAATTCTTGGGATATGTAAAATGTGTTGAAATTATTAATGAATTTTATGGAATATTTAATGCATGGTAACTTATTTTCTTATGGATTCAAAGAGAAGTTTGGAGATGTATCTAGAAGGAAAAGATGAAGAATATAATGATGGAAGGATTCGATGAATTTAACCTAAACCTAAGATCTATGAAGGAGATTAAGCATCAAAAGATTGATCTACCTGATCAAAGAGGTATAAGATTAACCTCATTGTGAGGTTATAGAGGATGAGGAAGAGGTTGATGTTATTGACTGATAAATCTAAGAAGAAGGCTAAAGGTGAAACTTTGAAGGAGCTGAGAAGAGTTGTAATTGCTTGAAGAAAATTCTAAGTAGATCAGAGATGGAGATGGAAATGAAGGTCAGTCAGTAAATCAACATATGTGCAAAGTAGATCTATATTTACAAAGTGAGTTGTATGTTTTTCAGATCATAAACTATTGTTACTTTCTAACCATTATATCAGTATAAATCCTTTAATAAAGGTTGACCTAATAGTCATTGTATAAATTGTTTAATCAAGGTGACATTCTAATGGAATATTCTTAAGTCCTCTAACCAAGGCACTTTTGATAGAGTGTTTCAAATCCTTTAACAGGGTCACACCTAACAGTGTGTATGTAAACCTTTAATAGGGTTGGCTTTTCATAGAGCTCACTTTAGAACCCTAAAAATCAGTAGCATGTTACAAAGTGGTTTTTCCCAAATTGGGTTTCTACTATAAATCATGCTGTTATACTTGCGTGAATAATTTTGATGTGGATGTTGTTGAAAGCTTTATATTCTCCAAGTTAATTACTTTTGGAAAGTGGAATGCATTTTATATGTTTCGGATATATGCTATAAAGACCGAGTTGAATTGTTGATTATATCTTACATTGTTTAAGTGCTAGAAAGTTCAATTGGTGCATCTGAACCTGAGAACAACTGATTCACCCCCCCCCCCCCTCCCCCTCTATGTTGTTCTAAAATTATTCTAACAATCGGTTGACAACTATGGATAATGGGGAGTTGAATAGACAAGTTCAAGAGTTGTCGCAAAAAGACTTGATCAGAGAAATCTTGAGTCCATGTGAAGTTCCATCTATGTTTGCACCTAAGAATAATGGTGAATGGAGGACATGTAATAATTCTAGAGATATAAACAAGATTATAGTAAAATACAGGTTTCCATTGCCTAGGATGGATGACATTATGGACTATTTGAGTGAAGCAAAATACTTTGCCAAGATTGATTTAAAGAGTGGTTATCACCTGATCACAATCACAAAAGGAGATGAATGGAAGACTTCTTTTAAGACAAATGAAGGTTTGTATGAGTGGCTGGTTATGCCTTTTGGTTTAACTAATGTACCTAGTACTTTTATGAGGTTGATGAATGAAGTTTTGAAGAAATACTTTGGTAAATTTGTGATTGTATATTTGGATGACATTTTGATATTTAGTTAGACTAGGGAAGATAATTTGTTACATCTGAGACAGGTATTATAAATGTTGAAAGAGGTAAAGTTATTGATTAACTTGAAGAAATGTTCTTTTATGAAAGGAGAGATAGTATATTTCAGATTTTTTATTTTAGTTGATGGCTTGAAGATGGATCCAAATAAAGTTGAATAAATTTTGGAATGGCATACACCTGAGACTGTTGGAGAGGTAATATCTTTTCATGGTTTGGCTAGTTTCTACCAAAAGTTCATCAGAAATTTCAATTTTATTTGTAATACAATGACTGAGATAATGAGAGGAGACAAAAGGGATTTCAAGTGGATAATTGGAGCTAACAAGAGTTTTGAGACAATGAAGAAAAGGGTAGCATAATTACCTATTATTGCTCCACCTGATCTCCCTAAACTATTTCAAGTTTATTGTTATGCAAGCGATAGTGCAATAGGAGTTGTATTAAGTCAAGAAGGTAGACCAATTTCTTTCTTTAGTGAAAAGTTGAATGATGCTAGGAGAAAATATTTTGTATATGATCAAGAATTCTATGCTATTTTGCAATATTTGAAGAAGTGGAGATTGTATTTGTTTCCTAAATAATTTATCTTGTATACCTATCATAAATCATTACATTATTTCAGAGTTCAAAGTAAATTGAAATATAGACATATGAAGTGGGTTGAGTACCTAAAAAACTTTACATTTGTGTTGAAACATAGAAGTTGATTGTCAAATAGAGTTACAGATGCATCAAGAAAAAGAAGATCATTGTTAACTGAGATGAGATTTGAGGCTCTTGCTTTGATGATTTGAAAAATTTGTATGAAACAGGCCCTAATTTTAAAGTATCTTGGACAACATGTAAGACACCTATCAATGATTAACAAAGCAAGTGGGATGATTACTTCTTTCAAGAAGGTATGTTGTTCAAAGGAATTTAGTCGTGTATACCTAGAGGTTCAATGAGAGACAATTTGATAAAAGAAAAATATAGTGGTGGATTAGCATGACACTTTGGTATTGGTAAGACATTAAGTTTTCTTAAGGATCCTTAGTTGCATAAAGATATTCAAAAATTTGTAAGTAGATGTAGAATTTATCATGTTTCAAAGGGAGTAAGTCAAAATACTAGATTATATACACCATTACATATTCCTAATAGACTTTGGGAAGAAATCAGCATGAATTTTTTCCTTGTCTTACCTAAGACTCAAATACGGAATGATTCTATATTTTGTTTGGTGGATAGATTTTTAAAATTTTCACATTTTATTCCTTGTAAGAAGACATCATATGTGGTTCATGTAGAAGACCTTTTCTTTAAGGAAATTGTGAGATCACATGGGTGATGAATTACAACTGATTTAGAACCTGAATGGAGAATCTATCATTCAAGATTACTTAGAAGTTGTTGATTAGATATGCAGTGTATACATGGAATGCTTATAAGGAAGAGAGGAAGAACAAAAAGGAATTCTATGTCAGTGTATACATGGAATGCTAATACCTTTAATTAGAAGTTGTTGATTAGATATTCTAGTATACACTGACGGAGTGTAGTGTATACCAAGCGTAGTGTTAACCGAGCTTGTGTTCATCGACACATTTCTTTGTTAACCGAGTAGAACAAAAAGGAATTAAATGATCAGTTTAGCTGATAAAGTGATGAGTTGTAAAGTGTATAAAATCGAGGTAATAGATAAGTTTTTTTATGAAGATTAATGGCTAACATAATTCAAGGAAGATCCAATGGAGCAGATTGAAATGTGTTATTGACACATCAGCTGAGGAAGCTTACAGAGGAAAAATATATGAATATGATTAAGCGGCACAATCTAATGGAGGAAAAGAAAATGATTTACTCATCTATATAAGAGACATTGGTTTCATTGTTAAAAGACATTGGAAGAAGAAGAAACTATAGAATTATCAAATGAAGGAGTTTTTGTGCATTCTAATCATAGTGGTTAGTAAGAACCAAGCTACAGAACAATTACCAAGCTACAAAGAGTAATTAACGATGGACATTAAGTTGATATAGTATTGAATCTGAAGTAATATATTGATCAGAAATATTTGAATGAGCTGAACATTGGTCTATAAACTACAATTGAAGTTTTTTCAAGGTAGCTCATCTACTGTTACATATTTAATCATTGTACACAGTCAAATCTCTTAACTGAGTGGACTATGAAAAAATTTTGATGTTTCATTCATAGAGTGAGCATTATTATCCTGTCAACCCCAGAGTGATTGTTGGTTGGACGATAACTTCTGGTCTAAAATCCTATAACATGGTCACACCAAACAGTGTGTTTGTAACCTTTAACAAGGTTGGGTTTTCACCGACCTCACTTCAGAAGAGTGAATAATTTTAGGTTGTTGGTCCCAGGTGGTTTTTCCCTTCATAGGGTTTCCATGTTGAATCTCTTCTGTTATGCATGATTGTGATATTTTTTTGTTATCATACTTTTCATATTACATGTTAGATTTGATCAGTAACTACTATAAGTTTTAGACTGACAATCGGTAAAAACATAGACAGTGAAAGTATTTTATGTTTACCGAGTAGTAGAAGTCGAAAAAAAAAACTTGGATTATACATTTTGAATTGGGACACTGGATAACTAATTCACCTCCCTCTCAGTTATTCTAACAATTGGTATCAGAGTAGTGGTTTCTTAGAATAGAGCTTTAAGGACTCCAGCACAAAGGTCTCAAGATGTATAAGAGGGAAGTGCCAAAGTTGAACAAAGATAACTTCGCAGTATGGAAAAGCCAAATGATGTTGCACATATGTGGAATTGGGAACTTAGCACTAGAACTAATGAAGAATGGCTACATTGAACCGACCACTGGTCCCTTAACTCTTGATCAACTAAAGAACATGCATGAACACAATATTACTATTATGGAACTTGCTGCTGCCTGTACCGATGCCAAATTTGAAGACATCAAAGGTTGTGATACTACTAAGAAAATGCGGGACAAGCTAAATCTAATATACAGTGGATATTTGAATGTTAAGAGAGCCCGAGCTAAAAGCCTAAGAGGTAGATTTGATGATACGAAGATGAAGGAAGGTGAGATTCATGAAACAAGAGCTACATCGAATCTTCCCCTTGACACACTGATTGGTAAGCTTACAACCTTTGAATTGAATAATTTTGACAACAATGGTGTACCTTCTTTTGAATTTTCTTTCATGTCTTCTTTGAAGATTGGTAAGTCTAGTAACAGGAATAATAAGAATAATGATAGTGATAGTAATACCAATGATGAGCTTGATGAGCTTGAAGCTCTTATGACTAGAAGATTTCCCAATGGTAGAGGAAGGTATAGAGGCAAGCTACCTTTAGCATGTTTTAATTGTAAAGAAGTTGGCCACATCACTTCTAGATGTCCGAATAAGAAAGATGATGATAGATCTAGAGACCGATCTGAAGGAATCTATGGGAGAAGAGTCAACAAAGGCTACCAATACAATAGAGAACCAAGATAACTATGACAAAGGGAAAAAGGTATGTTACATAGCCAAAGAATTTGAATTTGAATCTAACACTAATGATGATGTAGAAGTAGTATTTGTTTCTATGAAAGATGATTCAGAGGAAGAAGAGAAACATGAAGAAATAGCACTGATGTCTAAAGTAAGCAAAAATGATACATGGATCATAGACAGTGGTTGTACACATCATATGACTGGTGATATAGAGAAATTTGATCTACTTGATGAATATGATGGAGGATCTGTAAGGATGGGAAATGATGCACCTTGTATGGTGAGAGGTAAAGATTCACTAATGATTAATGATAGAATAAAATGTGAAAATGCATATTGGGTAGATGGATTGAACTATAATTTGTTAAGTGTGGAACAACTGAATAACTCAAGCCACTGACTTTCTTTTGAGAGAAGAAAGGTAAAAATCTATGATAATGGAGGAAGACTTGTTGGAATCGGTACATAATCTAGAGGTAATCTATTTTATCCTAATATTGATCAGTCTTCTTGTTTATTAATGAAGCATGAAGATGCATGGTTGTGGCATAAGAGGTTATGTCATGTGAACTTTGATAACATGATCAAGATTAGTAAGAGGAAAAGAGTTAGAGGGTTGCCTAACTTGTCAAAATCAGATCATGCAATGTGTCATGAATATCAGAAAGGTAAGATGACTAAGTCTAGTTTTAAGAGAAAAGACTACTCAACAAAGAAGATACTTGAGTTGGTTCATACTGACCTATGTGGTCCTATGACAACTCAGAGTTATTATGGTCATAGATACTTTATTCTTTTTGTTGATGACAATACTAGACTGATGACTGTTATGTTCTTGAAAGAGAAATCTGAAGCATTTAAGATGTTTAAGTGGTATAAGGCAAATATAGAAAAAGAGACTGGAAAAGAATTAAAATGGTTAAGATCTGATAGAGGAGGTGAATTTATCTCTGATGAATTTACTAATTTCTTTAATGAGCATGGTATTAAGAGACAAGTCTCTGCACCGAGGACACCTCAGCAGAATGGGATTACTGAAAGAAGGAACAGGTCAATCATTCACTATGCAAGGACACTAATGATACAAAAGAATATTTATCAGACATACTAGAGGGAAGCTGTCAACACAGTTGTGTATGTGCTTAACTAAGTACAACTGAAGGACACCAACCAAACACCTTATGAGCTATGGTTGGGACACAAACCTACTGTAAGTTATTTCAAGATTTTTGGAAGAAAATGTTTTATTCTGAAAGATGAGAGAAATGGGAAATTTGATTCTAAAGGTGATGAAGGAATATTCTTGGGATATTCTACTAAGAGTAAAACATACAAATGTCTGAATAAGGTTAAAAATAAGATAATTGAAAGTACTAATGTCTGTGTTGATGAGTTTGATGACAAGAACATAGAGGAAAGAAAGGAACCAGAAGACTATGCTAGATTCACTTACATTGAACTTCCTGACTATCTACTGAAGTCACAACCTGTGATAACTGGTCAACAAGAAAATATCCCCAAGGAACAAGAAAGGGAAACCGATGAACAAGATGGTGCTACCGAGAAAGCACATGAACTTGAATAGGATGAACAAGAAAGAAGAAAATGAGTATTGGCTAGTTTTGTCAGAAGACATCATCCTGAGACACAAATTATTGGAGATAGACAAGCTAGCATGCAGACAAGAAGCAAAGCAAGACAAGGTACATGTCTAGTTTGTGAATTTGAACCAAAAAATGTGAAATTTGCATTAGAGAATGAAGAATGGGTTAATGCAATGAAAGAGGAAATAGAGAAAATAGAGAAAAACAAAACTTGGAGCTTAGTACCCAGACCAAAGGACAAGAATGTTATCGGTACTAAATGGATATTCAGGAACAAATTGAATGAAAATGGTGAAGTGACAAGAAATAAAGTGAGATTGGTATGCAAGGGATATGCACAAGAAGAAGGCATTGACTATGGTGAGACATTTGCACCTGTTGCTATATTGGAAAGAGTTAGAATGCTACTTGCATATGTTGCACACAAGAAATTTAAGGTTTATCAAATGGATATGAAGTCAGCATTTTTGAATGGTATACTTGAAGAAGAGGTCTACATAGAACAACCTAAAGGATTCATTAATTTAGACAACAAAGACATGGTATGTAGATTACACAAAGCTTTATATAGTTTGAAGCAAGAACCGAGAGCATGGTATCAAAGGCTGCATACTTACTTGTTAAGTATTGGATTTGTAAGAACTAGTGAGAACAACAATTTGTATATGAAAGGTGATACTGATGACACTATTATTATTGCTAAAAATTTTGTTGATGATATTATTTTTGGAGGTCAAGATCATGTATGTAAATCTTTTGCTAATGACATGAGGAATGAGTTTGAAATGTCTATGTTTGGAGAGATTAAATTCTTTCTAGGATTACAAGTGATTCAACAGAGTGATGGGATATTCATCACACAATCCAAGTACATAAAGGAAGTCTTGAAGACATTTGGCATGGAAGATACTAAACCTGTGGAAACACTGATGGCTACTGGAAGTAAATTGACAAAGGAAGATGAAACTAAAGAGGTAAATTAGACACTTTACCAATCCATGATTGGTAAACTAATGTATGTAGTTCACAGTAGACCAGATATAGCACATGTTGTGGGAATTGTTGCTAGATATTCTGCTAATCCTAGAGAATCACACATGATTGCTACTAAAAGGATCTTAAGATACTTGAAAAAGATAGAGGATTATGGATTATGGTATCCTAAGGAAGATAAGTTTGAATTGAAGGTTTATACCGATGCTGATTGGGATGGAAATGTGGAGCATCTTTCTTTGATGAAAGACTTGTAACTTGGACAAGTAAAAAGCAGGCTTGTATTTCTCAGTCTATAGCTGAAGTAGAGTATGTTGCTGCTGCTACTAATTGCTCAAACATTGCATATATCAAGCAAGTGTTAGAAGGAATGATTGAGGCAATCACTGACCTAGTGATTATATACTGTGACAACACAAGTGCTATTAATATTTCAAAGAATCTAGTGATGCACTCTAAGACAAAGCATATATCAATTAAGTATCATTACTTAAGAGAACAAGTGCAAGAGAAGAAAGTGAAGTTAGAAGTTTTTACATCTAAAGAACAACTTGCAGGTATCTTTACAAAGCCTTTACCGAAGGACACATTTGAATATTTGAGGACTAGACTTTGGGTTTGTCCCTTCTCTATCGGTCACTGATGTGATCTAGATGTTGCATCAGCCTAATCTTATTAGAAGATCATTCATGTTGATGAAGCATAGTTCACACTTTGGATAATGTTCAAGGTTGTGATTAAGTTTGGAGAACTGAAATAGATTGGGATATCAGTATA
The DNA here is from genome assembly GCA_027943335.1 of Chamaecyparis obtusa. NCBI lineage: Eukaryota > Viridiplantae > Streptophyta > Pinopsida > Cupressales > Cupressaceae > Chamaecyparis > Chamaecyparis obtusa. The sequence continues at coordinate 113,446 of BSBK01012345.1, forward strand.
CAAAGATACAGAGATTGTATTGAAAAATAGAGAATCACTTAGCTACTACAGAACTGATTATTTATTTGTTTCTTTGGCATTGTTGTCAAAGGGAGAGATAAATAATATGAAAAGGAAAGGGAGAGATATGCACCAATGAGAACTATCTAAGGGAGAGATAATCGGAAAGAAACAGAACACTAAAGATTTGTTACTAAGAACAGAAGAAGGAATCTAAGAGCTGAAAAGATCATATTTGTAGAATGTCAAAGCTGTATTTTTTAATGTTGTTTAGTAATAGAGTGATTAAACATATTAAGCTAGGGAGAGCTTACACAACATTTGTTCACAGAGTTATAGAATACATGTTTGGTATGTGTATGGTACACTTCATATTACTTGAGTTGCCATCAATGCCAAAGGGAGAGATTGATGAACTACAACTGATTTAGAACTTGAATGGAGAATCTATAATTCAAGATTACTGAGAAGTTGCTGATTAGATATGAAAGATGATTAAATCAGTATTATGTTGTCATTGATGTCAACTAGCTTGACAATACTTATCTTGTAAGTTACTATATCGACACATCTGAAGAAAGGTGAAAGAGATGAAGAACATAATTATCTACATGAGGAAGATGTACATGTTAGATGAGGATGAGGAATACACTGAGTAACTTATTGATGAGTCTATGACTTGATGATATCAACTTTATTATGTTGCACTCATCTATGATGAAGAATAGAGGTGAAAGACACAAAGCAGTGTTGTCGGTAAATGAAGCATTCCAGTATACACCGATGGAGTGTAGTGTATACCGAGCGCAGTGTTAACCGAGCTTATCTTCACTGATGCATTTCTTTGTTAACCTAGCAAAATAGAAAGGAATTAAATGATCAGTTTAGCCGATAAAGTGATGAGTTATAAAGCATATGAAATTGAGGTAACATATAAGGTTTGTTATGAAGATCGACGGCTAACATAATTTAAGGAAGATCTAATGGAGCAAATTGAAATGTGTTATTGAAACATCAACTAAGGAAGCTTAAAGTAGCAAAATCTATGAATATGATTAAGCAACACAATCTGATGGAGGAAAAGAAAATGATTTACTCATCTATATAAGAGACATTGGTTTCATTGTTGAAAGACGCTGGAAGAAAAAGAAACTAAAGAATTATCACGTGAAGGAGTTTCATGCATTCTGATCATATTGGTTAGTAAGAACTAAGCTATTGAAAAATTATCGAGCTACAGAGAGTAATTACCGATGGACAGTAAGTTGATATAGTATTGAATATGAAGTAATATATTGATCAGAAAGATTTGAATGAGCTGAACATTGGTCTGCAAACTACAATTGAAGTTTTTTCATGGAAGATCATTGACTATTACATATTTAACCATTATACATAGTCAAATATCTTAAATGAGTGGACTATCAAAGTCTTTTGATGTTTCAATCATAGAGTGAACATTGTTATCCTGTGAACCCCAGAGTGACTGCTGGTTGGATGATAACTTCTGGTATAAAATCCTCTAACAAGGTCACACCTAACAGTGTGTTTGTAACCTTTAACAGGGTTGGGTCTTCACCAACATCACTTCAGAAGAGTGAACAATTTTGGGTTGCCAGTCCTAGGTGGTTTTTCCCTTCACAGGGTTTCCACATTAAATCTCTTGTGTTATGTGTTGATTGTGATATTTTTTTGTTATCATACTTTGCATATTACATGTTATATTTGATTGGTAACTACTATAAGTTTTAGACTGACAATTGGTAAAAACACAAACAATGAAAGTATTTTATGTTTACCGAGTAGCAGAAGTTGAAGAATTTGTTTTGGATTATACATTTTGAATTGGGACACCAGATAACTAATTCACGCCCCTCTCAATTATTCTAACAATGGGTTACATAAGACTGTTATCCCAAACCGAGATTGTAAATTTCTTGGATACTTTTGGAGAACACTTTGGAAGAAGTTGGGTACAGACTTGAAGTTTAGTTCTACCTTTCTCCCACAGACATATGTGGTACTATAAATGATGGTGATTATGATGAAGATCGATTATGATTAGAGGAATACAAGATTTTAGAATGATTAGATCAATTGTTATCTTTTCAATGATGTCAAACAATTGATATATGATTTATATTGTGTTTCCATATCATTCGAAGTATGATATAAGTTGAATGAGTTAAGAAAAATAAGAAGTGAAATGTTGTGAAGATGAATAAATTAATTGGGAAATTGAAAAATATCATACATTGTTAAGGTTATGTTAATATAATTTTTTTCTACCAAACATTTGATTATATCAAGTGGTAAGGAAAAAATTGTTGGCTACCGAGAAAGAAGAGTGATTTGATAAAAGAAAATAGATCATTTGGTAAAAGGAAGGAAAATTTTAGTAAAGGAAAAGGAACTCAAGACACCAAGCAAAAGGTTTTAGTCACTGAGAAAAGTTAACCAAAATACAGTTGAAAGAAAAGAGTTATCCACTGAGCAAGAAACAAAAATTAAATACAAGGATCATAATGACAGTTAATGTTGAGATATGATGAGATGAAAGATTCGGATGATAAGGAAGAGTTAGTTGGAGAGATTTACAATTAGAAAAATTAAGGTGATGGTATATGGTATATATCTAAGTGGAAAAAATAGAAGGAACAAGTTCCAAATAAATTCTAAATTCCAAGTTGATGATAAAACATTTTACCAAGATCCAAATTCAATGAATAAGTTTGTGAACTGAATTGGACAACTGAGATTAATCAAAATAAAAAATAAGAACTGATATTAAGTGGAAAAATAAAGTCTATATATAGGATGATTTTGTATAAACAAATGGCTGGAAAAGTGAAAGGGTTGATAAGTCACCGACTGATGTAGTGAAGAAACAAAAGATGAATTCTGAGTCAGAAAGCCAAATTTGATGATGTATTGAAGCCAGTGGAAAGCGAAGGATTGAAGTGAAGACAAAGAGAACACAAGGGATTTGATTATGAAAATATAGTTGTGGATTTACAGGTTAATTTATTCACTATTTCTTATTAACATATGTAACAGAAAAATCTCTTAATCGAGTGGACCTAACAATCGTATTGTAGAATCCTTGCAAAAGGTAATATTCTAAAGTGGGTTTGAAGTCCTTTAACCAAACCACTCCTAACAGGGTGAAGATCCTAACAGATCTAAAGCAAATACCTTAATTGGGTCATATTTAATAATGTGTATTGTAATATTTAACCAAATTGGCTTTTAACCGAGCTCACTTTAAAAGAATTAATTTTTTAGTGGGTGACAATTCCCACAGTGGTTTTTCCCAAAGTTGGATTTCTAGGTTAAATATTGGTGTTATATGTGTTGAATGATTAATGTGAATATATTTGTTGATTGTTAAAATTAATTTACTATTGTCAGTAAATATTAAATTGTGACTTGCCAAGTTGACACCAGGTTAATCTAAGAAATTTTTTAGGGTAAAGAGAACCAAGGATTACTGATTCACCCCCCTCTTTGTAATCCAATAATTGGTACTAGATATAAGTAGTCTAAAGGGATAAGTTTGAAAGACTTGAGTAAAATATCTGAAGATGTATATGAGAGAAGTACCTAAGTTGAAGAAGGAAATTTCTCGACATGCCAAAGAAGAATGAGATTGTACCTATCTGGAATTGGATAATTTGCACTCAATCTTTTGGATAATGACTACAATTCATCACCTCCTAGACCCATGACATTTGATTAGATGAGAGAAAATTAGGAGCACAACTCAGGGGTATGTGCAGGATCATGGTATACTAAGATATGGCCTTAAGTGGCAATGAAAGATCAAAAAATTAGGGTTAGTCAACTTGACATAAAATGTTGAACATCTTATCAACCTTATGTGAAAAATTTGTAAGAATAGAATCTATAGAAAATCAAATGTAGTTTCTAAACAAATAGCCCATGTCTAAAAAAAATTAATCTAACTGTTCAAAATTTTAGATTTTAATGCAGTAGTACAAAAAATTCAAGAAAAAGATAAAAAGTACATGTATGTCTAACTACCTTAATCACAATAAAATGATAATATATTTTAACAACATTCTAGATATAAGTAGTAGACTCATGCCTAGATGTGACACATTTTTGTGTAATTTTTTCTCAAATAAATAATTAATTATGAATTTTCTGCTACAACTTATTCAAAATAAAAAAACTCTTGTGTCTTACCACCTTAACTAATTCTAAATTTTTCAAAATTGAAAACTTTTTTTTTCTTATAGTAGGCGAAGCATAGAATGTGACACATATTTCAGATTTTAAAAAGGTTAAACCATTTGAAAGTTATAGTTGTTTTTCAATTGATATGTCAATTAGGACTTTAAAGATAACTCAAATAAAAAATAAGTAATAATTACTTACTAAACTCAAAATTTGACAACAATTATATTGATGGAAAGCTGATAATCTCTTTAAGAAAATGTTTTCATTTCATCAATTTTAGGTGAAAAAAGGTCATCAACTACATGGTCAAAGTTTGGAGATCAAATAAATTATGGTGAACACATCTTTTGGGTTGACCATTCACATTTGGCATTGCAAAATGAATACCCAAGGAAAATACCAAGCCTAATTGGATATCCAAAAAAATATCGCATATCCGATAATATCGGATATCTGATATCTCCCGCCCAATTCCAGCATTTCAACTTTAATGATTTTTTCAATTTAATGATTATAATATTTTTTCAATTTTATGATTTTAGATTTTTAAGTTATGTATTATAAATTTTTTTATATTAATATTAAATGATAATAGTATTAGTATTATATAAATTTTTATATTAGTATTGTATTATATTATTATTATTATTTATTTCTCTATTGTATAATAGTATAATATTAGTATTATATATTTATTAAAATATTTATATTATATGTTCAATAATACCTAAGGGAGGGAGACAAAGACAGAGACAGAGACAGAGACAGAGACAGAGACAAAGACAGAGAGAGAGAGAGAGAGAGAGATTTATGTGGGAGATTTCGGATATCCAATAGTTTTGGATATCTGATATTTTTAGATATCTGATTATTTTTACTAGCATCAAAAAGAAAATATTTATTCTCTGGCTTGCTTAGTCAGAGAACCACATTTTTCTGTAGAGAATATCACAGGATTACAGTTGTAGAAGATAAAAAAATTACTTTTTCCCACTTTTTGTTAGAATTTCTCTATTATCAAAGGTTTTTGCATCACGTTTTTGGTCTCACCATGGGGAATAGTAGTCACCAAAAGCATAAATGAAAGAGGAAACTCACTAATGAAGAGATTGAAGTGTATAGAGAAATGGATAAGGTTTCCCATCAGACTAAGAGACAAGGTATGTTAAATATTAATATAGATGTGGGCATAGGCCCACCCTTAAATGTGGTTTCAAGTGAAGAAGAACATGAATTTGAAATGATTTATTAAAATAATATTGAAAATGAGAATGTAGGGATTGAAGATGAAAATGTAGGTTTTCAAAATGAACATGTAGATGTGGACAATGGAAGTGTGGACATTGATAATGACAATCTACCAATTAAATATGAAGGAATTGACAATGGTAATGGTGCATAAGAACCAAATCAATGTAACAAATCTCTAAATTATATGAGAAATGAAGTCCCTTGGGAGGAAGAAAGATAAACTTCAAAATCAAGACCTTCAAGAACAACAAAATGGTTACTTGAAATTGATGAGAATATAATGAGCAATTTCGATGGCAAGAGATCAAAAAGAACCATTCGGTTGTAGGTTTCAAAACTTTTTGATCAATTTTTTAGCCATAAGAAGTTAGTTGAGAAATGTCAAATGTTTGTGCAATTGTTAAACATGCAGAAGATGAGATGTATACTACTCAAATTGAAGATTAGTGTGAACAAGAAAAGGGAGAGGAATGATATTATTATGAGAAATATTTTTAGTGCTCTCAATTCCATTGGGAAGACTACCCAGGAAAAAGATAAGAGAACTACTAGGAAGGTTATTACAACCTCCTTAGTAAGTCATCATTTGAGAAAGGCTCATTTGATGAGACAAACTTGTGTTGACTTGAACCTAAATCATAAAAATTTGGATAGACCACTTGCAAGAAGAGAGACTTGATGATCCTCTTGATAATGATACATGGGCTTATGATGGGAGACTTTCATGTTTTGATAAGAAGCTTACCGATGGTGTGAAGGATCAAAATCAACTATTTTGGCAATCTAACTCAAGAGTGTCACCAAATGTGAACAATGTCTTGAATTTGACAATTGACATTCGAGAATGCACCCCGCATCCCAAACATTATTTGGAGGTGAGTCAAAAAATGTTGTTCAAAACATTTTGTGAGACACATCCAATATTGCAAATATCACAAAGACAACTAGTGAAATGTTGGAGGAGTGTGGTGCAAGTGCTCTTCCAAAATCATCAAGAGACTTGCTAGATCATTTTTTATGTCCTAGATATGGTGGATGTTTCTTTTACAGAAAAGATTACTTAAATGACAAGTTTAGAGTGTGGTGGGCTAGTGAGGTTTGTTGAATGTTTTCATGAGGGCTATGAACAAGATTTTGGAAAGACAATTGTCCACAAAAAGGTATATGAAACCATTAAATATGCATTGAAAAGTGGAGGTGAAGGCTCTACATGTGAGTTGGTTACAAAAGAATGCAATGTAGCTGATTTTATTTCAAATTTTATGAAGAATCATTTTTACAAGTATGCAAGGCACAGTCACAGGACTCAGTGGTTGGATGAAATATTCAGGATGTGTAAGGACACTTTCCCGATTGGCACTATTATATCATTCATTGAATTTTTAGAGAACTATGGCTTGCAGCCCCAAAATGAGTTGCAAGATCAATATTACAATTCTATACAAGTTGCTATTTTTGTTCACATAGCATATAGACATTCCCCTGATAGCATAGAAGATGACTAGAATATAATCAGAGAGTACCATTTTTATATGAGTGATGATAGATCTCACTCTCAAGAGTATTTCCAACATTGCTTTGAGAATTATATTTTGAGTGGGCATGGGAAAATAGTATTTTTATGGATAGACATCTCAATTGGTCATATAACTACATAGGTCAATTTAAAAATGATTGTATGTTTTATAGGTTATGTAGAATGTTAGAAAGGAAAGACCACTGAGATAACTGAGAGGGGGGGGGGCGAATCAGTTATCTGATAATTAAACCATTTATCATCATTAACTTCAATATCAACTTCAAAAACTTTAAACCATATAATTAATGCAGTAACCAACCATAGAAAGATAACCATACACAATGACACAATAACACAAGATATGTTAACTAGGGAACCTCTTGATCAAAGAGTAAACCCCAGTGGGAATGATGCCCACAAAATGATGAACTAATATGAAAGTTCCTTGTTAGAGGATGGACCCTATTAGGAGTCTTATGAAATACATTTAGTACATATGAATCTCTGTTAGGAGATTTTGAATCCCTGTTAAAAGATTCTAACCCTGTTAGGAGTTATGGAAGACAGAAGGACCCAATGTCCAAACAGCTTCAAAGCAAGATCTCTGAACTCACTATCCAATAGATCTTAGGATTATTCAATAGAATAATATGAAATTTGTTACCTCCTTCACACTATGCCAAAACTGCACTCTCTGTTACACAAGATCACAAGTTCAGATATTTGTACTTCACAAGTCTTCCTTCATCACTGAATTAGCTCTTTTCTTCACTTCATGCATACATTCACATCACAACTTTCACAATTTCATATCACAACTATTACAATCCTCTTACATAACAAGGAAAACATTCCTTCCTTTATACCACACTCAAATAATTACAAATGAGTCGACATGTAAATACAAAACAATAATTTCAACACGTTACATCAAAATTACATAAAATGGTCAACTTCCAGATAAAATAACTTTCCAATCATGTGACCTCAAAGTTTGTGCTATGAACCACATCACCACCAATGAGTCTCAAACTTCTCTTTAACTGTGCAGAATCAAATTCCATCCCAGTTAGGAGATATCCTCCGATTAACAAAAACCACTACACAAGAATACTGCCAGAATACTGCTTCCACCAAAATGCTTATAACTTTCATAAATAAATGAATTTATTTTTGTGCTCTTAACCATAGGCTAATAACACACCAAAGAAAAAACCATCAACTACACATAACTCAATCTACAATATAACATGTGCGCAAAACAAAACTATGCCTGCTTCTCTGCTAAAACTCCAGAATAACACTGTGTTGAAATCAATGACAATCATAATCATGAATGCAACAACCACTGCTATAGAATGACTACCAAAGGCTTTAGCATTCATTCCTAACAATCTCCCCCATTGGCATTGATGGCAACATAGATGAAAAACATCCAATGTTCCAAAAATCCAATCACTGCTACTCCTGCACTGCTGCTCATCAAAAAATCAAATCTTGCTTTGTTATCCTATTCAATCTCTCAACAAATGTAGTTCCTAAATGTTTCCTTAACATTTTTCATGATTCTCTCCCCCATTTTTCATCGGTCTGCGTGTCTTCTTTCCCCCTTTCCCTTCATATTTCTCTTGTGAGAGGCTGAGTCTGCATTTTTACTCTTAATCCTTGCACTTTCTCTTTCCTGATGATGGATCACAGAGTGTGATCTGAAATGTTGATGCTAAAAATACTTACACAATCGAATCCAGAAAACTTAATTTGCATTACTAATGGATTGTGGAAATCTTATGTTGTTAAAAAATTCTATCGCTATGTCAAACAATGGCTCAATGTCAAAAGACACTTTTCAGAAAATACATTCACAAGAGTCCTTACTGACTCAGCTCAGATACACATACTCCCCCATAGAGGAAGTACCAACATCCAATCCAAAAAATAGATAGGGCCATAAACCACTAGACGGATGCAACCAACTGCATCATTACTCAAGAGTAGGTTGGGGCATAACCCCAAGCATACCTCTTAGATACTCAAATGTATCTTTAGGAAAAGGTTTAGTAAATATATCTGCTATCTACTCCTTTGTGCTTATGTACTCTAGTCTAACTTCTTTTTCTGCAACTTTTTCTCTTACAACATTATACTTGATCTTTATATGCTTTGTTTTAGAATGTAAAACAGGATTCTTAGACATACTAACTATACTTGTATTGTCAAAATATATGACAATAGGCTCATCAAACTTGATTCCAATTTCCATCAACATCTGCTTCATCCAAATTATCTAGTTACAATTGTTTGCTGCTGCAACATATTCTGCTTCTGATGTACTCTGTGAGATACAATTCTTCTTTTTGCTCAACCAAGAAACTAATCTTCCTCCAAGAAAAAAGGCTCCACCACTAGTGCTTTTCTTGTCATCAACGCTACCTCCCCAATCAGCATCAGTATATGCACATAGGGTAAAATCATCAAAATTTTCATACCACAGTCCATAGTCCATTGTGCCTCTAAGATATCTCAATATCCTTTTTACTATTGCATAATGTGACTCTCTAGGTTCAACTTGAAATCTTGCTACCATTCCAACTGAATGTTGTATATCTGGTCTAGTGTGTGTCAAATACTACAATACACCAATCATAGATCTGTATTTCTTTTGCTCAACTTCTGGTGTCTCATCTTTACTAGATAGTTTATGTCCTGTTACCATAGGTGTTCCAACTAGTGTACAATTCTCCATGCCGAATCTTTTCAACAAATCATTCAAGTACTTTTTCTGACTTATAAAGATACCATCTTTGTTTTGTGTTATTTGTAATCCCAAAAAGTATTTCATTTCTCCAATCATACTCATTTCAAATTCTATCTTCATTTCATCATCAAATTTGTCACTAGCTTCATCTTCTCCTCCAAAAATAATGTCATCAACAAAAATAACCAAAACTAACAATCCATTCTCAATTTCTTTTGTGTATAAGTTACTATCAGTTGTTCCTTTTTTAAATCCCAATTTTAACAAATACTTATCTAATCTAGCATACCAAGTTCTAGGTGCTTGCTTTAGTCCATACAATTCTTTCTTTAGTTTACATACCATGTCTCCTTCTTGATTCAAAGGAAAACCTTCAGGCTACTCAATGTAGACTTCTTCTTCTAATTCACCATTTAGAAATGCTAACTTCACATCCATTTGATACACTTTGAATTTCTTAAATGCTGCATAAGACAAAAATATTCTTACCGCTTCAAGTCTTGCCACAGGGGAAAAAGTCTCTTCATAGTCAATTCCTTCTTGCTGTGAGTATCCCTTACATACTAATCTTTCTTTGTTTATAATTACTTCTCCTTTTTCATTCATCTTGTTCCTATATACCCATTTAGTTCCAATCACATTTTTGTCTTTAGGTCTAGGGACCAATTCCCATGTCTTGTTCTTTTCAATTTGATCCAATTCTTCTTTCATAGCTTTAATCCAATGTTCATCTTCACAAGCTTCATTAGTAGACTTAGGTTCAATTTTAGAAATCAAACATAAATGTACCTTCTTTCTAGTCATAACTCCTCTGTCCAAACTTCCAATAACTTTCTCAACAGGATGGTGTCTTGATATATACCTGTTAGGTGTCATAGTCATTGATCTTTCTTCAACTGTAGATTCTTCTCTAGATTCTTCTTTGTTTTCTTCAACATGACTTTTATTGAACAATTCATTGTCAGTCTCGTAAAATTATTCAGTAGTTTCAATGTTAGGCTAAGGGTTAGTTCCTTCATTAGATTCATAATCAAGCATTCTTTCCTGAATTTTAAACTTCTCATCAACTTTTACATTTGCAATTTCAACAATAGTTTTAGTTCTCTTATTGTAACATCTATATGCTTTTCTTTTCAAAGAGTATCCAAGAAAAATTCCCTCATCGCTTCTAGGATCAAACTTTCCTATATCATCATCTCTCTTAATATAACATTTGCTTCCAAAAATTCTAAAATACTTAACTGAGGTTGCATGTCCAAACCACAATTCATAAGGTGTCTTGTCTATGTCTGCTCTGATTTGTACTCTATTCATTGTATATACTATTGTATTCACTGCTTCTCTCCAAAATGTCTTTTCCAAATCACTTTCAAATAACATAGCTCTAGCTACTTCAGTCACTGATCTGTTCCTTCTTTCTGCAATACCATTTTGTTCAGGTGTTCTAGGGGGTGATAACTATCTCTTAATACCATTTGCTTCACAAAAAGTGTTAAACTCTTTAGATGTAAATTCTCCACCTCTATCAAATCTCAAACATTTAATCCTCATTCTTGATTCATTCTCAACTTTATTCTTCATGATGTTATACTTATCAAATGCTTCAGATTTTTCTTTCAAAAATGCAATCCACATCATTCTTGTAAAATCATCAACAAGAATCATAAAATACCTTTCTCCATAGAATCCTCTAGTCCTAGTAGGACCGCTCAAGTCTGTATGAACAATCTCTAACTTTTCTGTAGATGTGAACTTCTTGCTAGGAAATGAACTCCTTTTCTGCTTAGCCATCACACATTCCTTGCAAATCATGTTAGTAGGCTTCATCATCTTAGGTAAGTCTCTTACTGCAAGTGTAGAACTTACTTTCACAATATTATCAAAGTTTATATCACAAAACCTTCTATGCCATAACCAACTGTCATCAATTTTAGTCATCAAGCATGTCATCTCAATAGGGTTCAACTAAAATACATTACCTCTGGTTCTAGATCCTGTTCCAATCAGATTTCCATCTTTATCCTTAATCACACAAGTTTTCTCAGTAAACCAAACTTGATATCCTTTATCCACTAACTGTCCAACACTCAAAAGATTATGTTTCAATCCATCAACAAAGTAAACATCATCAGTATTAGTCTTTCCATCAAGAGTAATAGATCCTATACCTTTAATCAAACAAGGTGTATTGTTACCAACTCTAACAACTCCTCCATCATAATTGTTAAACTTTATGAATTTTCCTTTATCACCAGTCATATGATGTGAACAACCACTATCTATAATCCAATCAGCTTTCTTTTCAACTTGGGAAACTAAGGCTTTTTCTTCTTTAATATTAGATTCAAAATTTTCTTCCTTAATTGCTACAAATCCTATGTCATCAAAGTTATCATTATCACTGTCACTCAAATGTCTTTCAATTCCTGCTTCAATTTCTTCATCATTTGCATAATAACATTCTTTAGATCTTCTAGGCTTAAAATTGTTTCTATATTTCTTAACTCTCTTAGGAAACTTAGATTCAAAATGACCATATTCTTGACATGTCCAACATTTAAAGATTTTCTTAACATCTGGTTCTCTTTTCACAAGCAAGGAAATACCTTCTTAAATCTTCTTATCTTCATCAGATTTGGATCTACTATTGCTGGCATAATCTCCATTCACACTTGGACTTCTAGACAAAGTAGGTCCGATGCTAAGAGCACTGAATGTTGTTTCCACTCTAGGTAGTTCTCCTAATAATCTTAGATTCATCTCTATTGCTTCCAATCTTCCAAGAAGAGTCTCTCTTGAAAATTTTGGTGTACAAGGTATCAATTGTTCAATCATTTGTGTAGTTTTCCTGAATACCGGTGTCAATGTTCTCAAAATCTTCCATATTACTTCATTCTCTATATTTTCACCTCCACAAGACTTTATTCCTACAACAATTTCTGACATCCTACCAATATAGTTTCTAACAGATTCATCTTCCATCATTCTTATGTCTTCAAATGCACAAATCCAATTATGTAACCTAGCTTTCTTTGCATGTTCATCACCTTCAAAAGTATAATGTAAAGCTTTCCAAATATCATGAGATTTAGTTAAACCTTTTACCTGATTGTATTCATTCTCTGGAAGTGCTAATAAAAGTTCTTCTCTCGCAAGTATGTTACACATAAATAGATCTACCTCATCTTTAGTACTTGTTTCAAGATTGTCTTCTTCAATTATAGTCCTTTCATTCTTTGTAATTAACCAATAACTTGGTCCTAAACACAAGAGATGTGTCTTCATCTTTTATTTCCAGTTGTCAAAATTTACTCCATCAAACTTAGGGCTCTCTTTCATAAAATTCACCATAGATCTCCTTAAGTTGTTAAACTTCTCTTTCAAGGACCTGCTGCTCTGATACCAATTGTTAGAAAGGAAAGACCACCAAGATAACTGAGAGGGAGGGGGGGGATCAGTTATCTGATAATTAAACCATTTATCATCATTAACTTCAATATCAAATTCAATAGCTTTAAACCATATAATTAATGCACTAACCAACCATAGAAAGATAACCATACAAAATGACACAATAACACAAGATATGTTAACTAGGGAACCTCTTGATCAAAGAGTAAACCCCAATGGGAATGATGCACTAATATGAAATTTCCTTGTTAGAGGATGGACCCTATTAGGAGTCTTATGAAATACATTTAGTACATATGAATCTTTGCTAGGAGATTTTGAATCCCTTTTAAAAGATTCTAACCCTGTTAGGAGTTATGGAAGACAAAAGGACCCACTTCCCAAACAACTTCAAGGCAAGATCTCTGAACTCACTGTCCAACAGAACTTAGGATTATTCAATAGAATAATATGAAATATGTTACCTCCTTCACACTCTACCAAAACCACACTCTCTTCTACACAAGATCACAAGTTTAGATCTCTGTAATTCGCAAGTCTTCCTTCATCACTGAATTAGCTCTTTTCTTCACTTCATGCATACATTCGCATCACAACTTTCACAATTTCATATCACAACTATTACAATCCTCTTAAATAACAAGGAAAAAATTCCTTCCTTTATACCACCCTCAAATAATTACAAATGAGTCGGCATGTAAATACAAAACAATAATTTCAACACGCTACATCAAAATTACATAAAACTGTCGGCTTCCAGATAAAATAACTTTCCAATCCTGGACCTCAAAGTTTGCACTGTGAGTTCCACATCACCACCAATGAGTCCTAAACTTCCCTTTAACTAGCAAAATCAGATTCCATCCCAGTTAGGAGATATCCTCCGCTTACCAAAAATTGGTACAGAAGAATATTGCCAGAATACTGCTTCCACAAAAATGCTTATAACTTTCATAAATAAATGAATTTTTTTTGGTGCTCTTAACCATAGGCTAATAACACACCAAAGAACATACCATCAATTGTGCATAACTCAATCTTTAATATAACATGTGTGCAAAATAAAACTGTGCCTGCTTCTCTACTAAAACTCCAGAATAACACTGTGTTGACATCAATGACAATCATAGTCATGAATGCAACAACCACTACTATAGAATGACAGCCAAAGGCTTCAGCATTCATTCCTAACAAAAAATGCATGTAGAGAGAGGTGTACCTCATATTTGGAGTTATTTTGAGGTCATTCATGGAAAAGAGGAGCATGATGGAGCAGGTGCATGTGTAAAGAGAGCTCTAGTTAAGGAGAAATTTAGGATTTCAGGTGCATAACTCCTTGATGTTCATTCTATTTTTGATTGGTGATCTTCAGCATTGTCACAAAGGGGATTCTTGATTCAGCAGTGCATGGATTCTTTTGGTTAGTTGAACTAGTTATAATAGGAGATAGGTTGGATTGTCAAACCGTGAAAGATTATTAAAAAATGCATTCATTTCAAAGCTCAGATGCTAGTACATAGACCATTTGGACATGATATTTGGCTTGTTATTGTTCGAGGTGTCTTTAGTATGATTGGGATCAAGGTGAGTAAAGTGAGTGGGTTGATATGTGGGTTCCACATTATCTAACTCCTTTATTTGTCATAGTCCAGGAGCTATAATAAATGATGACATGGATTGTTCACTTGACTATGGCCATCTTTCAGATCTTCTACCACCAAGACATGTTTTTTCATTGGTTGCACCATAAGCAAATGATGAAAGACTGGATTAATGGTTAGCAAATTACCTACAAGGAAATTAGAAACTTAAAAAACTGACGACAGATGATGATATGTTCACATATCTAATAGGATCACATGTTTTTGAGAGAATATGGTTGCGCACACACATGATTAGAAATAATGGCATTCTTGTGTTTGAACACTATGAGAAGCACAAAAACATTCTCATGTATTCATACCTTGTTATAGAATCCAATGTTAAGTTGTTGAAACATCAAGGAAAACCAAAGACACAAGAACTTTGGACTATTAGTATTGTTGATCATAAAGAAATATTGAATACCCTCAAGTAGAGAGATGACCCTTCATGCACACTTCAGTAGGTAGGTTCAACTCACTACAAGGTTTTCCATGTTTATTATGGTTATGTTCAATAAATTAATTGTAGTTTTATGCTTTATTTGTTTGAGCCAATAAACTTGGTTTTGTATGTGGATTTTAAATGTAGTTGGATACATATATGATAGATATAGAAGATTGAGGTGTGCATTTGATTAGCCCATCTTTTATGATTGTAAACTTCACTATGGATTTGATAGTCATGTGCTTTGGTTCATTTAGTTATACATTCATAATTTTTTTGTCAACCTATATAAGGTTCTTTTTTTCTCTATTAAATTTTATTTTTCCTTGCAAATGTAGGGATTGGAATGTAGATGTCATCGAGTACCATGCGTTAAACTTATACACTTTAGGAGCGGAAAGGACACTTATTTTGTATATATAGTTGTGTATCTAAGATTTTGTATATAAAGCCAACAATCAATTGTAATGTGCTTATTTAGATCCTAAATTTTGTATATAAAAACAATAATTGATTGTAATGTGCATATTTAGATGCTAAATTTTGTATATAAAAACAACAATCGACTGTAATGTGCATATTTAGATGCAAAATTTTGTATATATAAAAAAATGAGCTTCATCATGTGTAGTCGATGCAAATTTTGAAATATAAAAGTGCCCATGGGGTTTATTTGCAAATATTAAGAGCCCATATTTTGTATATCCTAATTTGTACCATTCAATTATAAATACATATTTAACTTTGTATCGTTACATTTGTATTGTCTTAATGCCATGTAACGTGCAAAAATTGTGATTCCTTACTATCAATATTGTATCCTTATATTTGTATAATTTTAATTTTGTATCCTTACATTTTTATTTTATTAATTCCATGTACATTTGTATCGTCAAATGATGTAATAGTTGGAGTCATTGAGTCAAAATTGGTCAAATGTGTTCAAAGTAAAATGGTGATTGCCTAGGTTGAAGGGATAGTGTTGAAGGATTGCATCTTGGAACTGAAAGGCCTATGCCATTAGCTTTAGTTGGGCAGGTAAATGCTAGTGACAATCCCATTTTGACCATGGAGTCACTAGAACATTTGTAACCATGTCAGACCAAAGTGTCCCCAAGGTGCACTAAGCACAATTGGGCAGCGATCTTTTGAGGCTTGTATCCTTGATCCCGTGAGAGGTATTAGTGAACCGTGAAATGATATAGGACCATGTTTTTGAGGTCTACAATAACCTCTCTCCTTTCTAGGAGATTTGGAATTTTTTTGAATTTGGCACATCAATCTCACTTAATTCCAAAACTTGTAGTGAAAGTCAGTTGAAAGTTGCACCACTGGGTTTCTTCCAAATCGATCATCTTGGCACTGAATGACCTATGTCATTAGCTCTAGTTTGATGGGTAAAATCTAGTTACAACCCTATTTTGACCATAGAGTCACTAGAATGTTTGTGACCATGTCGGACCAAAGTGTCCCCAAGGTGCACTAAGCACGATTGGGCAATGATCTTTCGAGGCTCGTATCTCAGACCCTGTGAGAGGTATCGACTATGATTAGAGAACACCTAACGAACAAGAATATAAATTAAAAAATTATCCTAACAATATATTCCTAGCATATAGTAAAAACAATTTGCAAAGACACTTCAAATAGAGCTTAATGGGAGCACCCTATCACCGTTTGATTTTCTCTCAATTTAGGGATGTGGGTGTGCTCTTGAAACACTTGGAGCATGTCCCTAATGAATATTAGGATGGTTTAGAATCAAATAGGGACCATGAAAACTCCATAGTGGCATGGAATCAAGTATACAACACGTGATTTTCCCCTAGAGCTCCAAGGAGCCTAGTAAAGCTAAAATGAAAATTAAGCTTAAAATGATTATGCTAGATTGATTTTAAGACCAAATATGAGTGTGATGATGAAAATTCTATGTAAAGAAATAAAATAAACTAGGTTAATCCATTAATTCTAAACTAAGATGTGAGTTAGAAAGCTTACAAATGAACTAAATCTAACAATTAGGAATTTAAGCTATGATAATCTAGAAGTAAATGAGCATGACAACAATGCATGAATGATATGAACTAAGATAATTATTTTCTCTTGGAAGTGAGGGTATTTATAGGATTTGGGAAGGGCTTGCGTTAGGGAGTGGAGTTAGGGTCAGATTTAGGGTTTGGGATAGAGTCTGGGGTAAGGTTAGATGGATGAGGGTTAAGGGTTGCTCACACATGTGTGAACAACACTAGGCAAGTGTGTCTAGGGAACCAAGGTGAAAGAGGAGACATGGGCTTCATTATGATTTTGTAAGAGCCTTAATGAGGGTGTAAGGAGTTATTAATGAGTCTGTAACATTCATTAATGAGGGGGTTTGACCAAAAGTCAAGGGAGTGTAGTTTAGACTAAGAAGGTTATAAGGAATCACCTTCTAATTAGGATTAGGAAGATTTTAGGAAATGTTAGATAGGTTTAGGGTTTTCTAGAATATTCTAGGGTTTTAGGCTTTAAATAAATGTTTAATTTATTTAAGATTTGTCACATTATTTATCAAATAATGATTCAATAAATAGGAGGAAAATCATTTAAATTTGATTTAAATGCTTTTGGCTAGGTTTTCTTAATTAAATGTCTTTAATTAAAATAGGAGAGGAGATAATGACAATAAAAACTAATTAATTAATTAACTAAATAATTAATTAATAAATGATGATGTCATTAGGGGTTTCTACAAAATAAAATATTTTTATTTGGCAAAGGCATTTTAGGTGTCTGCATTTTTCCCCTCTTTGATGTGATGTCGCAAGTGGTGTGGCATCAAAGAAATGAAAATAAGGGGTTGTGCCTGTATACACCTAAAAATGGTCATCTAGACTATTAGCCCCTTTTGCTAAATCATCAATTGCTTATTCTTGATCAAATCCTAGCTCTATCATTTATTCGATTATTTTCTATGGGCTAACCATTTTATCCTAAGTCTTTATTTATTTAAAAAGAATATTTCCTCCCCTTTTAATAAATAAAAAATCCCTCACTTTTCCTCTTATCCTAAGTTGCACAAATAAAGCATTATTCTTATTTTATAAAAAGGAAAAAAGCACTTTTTGTCTCATATGGACACAAAAGTCAACTCTTATTTTCCCATTGGAGGATATTTGTGCACATAGATTGCTCCTCTTTTAAGCTCCACTGTTGATTAAATATTTTGTCTCTTAATCTCCATGGTCCATTCCTCCTCATTTCTTATAAAAAGAGAGCTCTCTTCTTCATTCTAGATCCTCAACTTTTTATGCTAATGTTATGCTGCAGGTTTTCTAGGTCACTTTGGAGCTTTTGGATATTTGGAGCATTCTTGGCTTTTGCATCTACATGTTATCATAGTTTCACTTCTTGCATTATCATGGCATTCTTAGCTTAGATTCCTTTATGCTTTAGATTAATTCATCTAGCTTAACTAGGAGGCTTTGTAATACTTGCATCTTTCATTTTCAGTAGCTTAGCTTTCATTTCCATTTCTAGCATAGCATTTCATTTCATTTCATTTGATTCTTGAGGATATTGGCATTCTTACCCTTGTCTTCATTTGAATCTCCCATTGCTTGGTTTACTAGCAAGGTTATAGGCTAAATAGCTCTAGCTGAGAGCATTCTTAAAAACCCTTGCACTCCATGCCTAGGGAGCTATGGATCAATTTTTGAGACCTCATT
>BSBK01012346.1:2500-95000 GCA_027943335.1 Chamaecyparis obtusa
TCATAAGGAATATTCCTTCCCCTTGCGATCTTGTGACAACCGTCTGATCTTCCCAAAGGGGTTAAAGCTTTTCTCAGTGTAGTGAGGTGGTAGTCTTGTGGCCCTTGTCACATAATCGTAAGGGCCATCTTTCGGCCATACGATCATGCGACAAGGGTGCCACGTTGTGATAGGGCCTAGTGGCAGGTGGTGGCGTGGGCATTCTCGATTAGTAGGGAGCAGTGATGTGGCAGTTTCCTTGGTGGGGAGTGGTGACTTGGTGTTGATGTGGAGGTGTGTCACATGTTTGCATAGCCCATTTCTGGGCTATGTGATCATGTGACAACTGTTGTACGTCGCCGTTGCGGAGTTAACCCGAGGTGTCTGGATGGGTTAAAAACATAAAGCCCCGCGAAGTATGAAGATCTAATGGTGCTGATATAAGTTGATCTTGGTTTAAATTGTGACCGCCGATTCACTGCTGGCACCATAAGAATGACCGTTGCTTTTCAATTTCAAACTTCTGAGAGGGTTTTTGCAATAGGAGGTACCAAAATTGAATGTTTTCCAGCCGATTTTGATTGGTTTGGTGGCACTAATTATTGCGATGTGATCCAGGGTTCCCGTGGTCATCTGCATGATGTTTTATACCTGATGGTGAATGTTGGTGGTGTGTCGCATGTTCGCATAACCCTTTTCTTGGCTATGCGATCATGCGACAACCCTTATTTTGCAGGGTTTTCTGGCAGTTGGCTAGTTGTGATGGGTGTGGTAGCTCGATGGTAGTTGCGAAGTTGATGGTGAAGATCTATGTGTCTGTGCAGAGCTTATTATGCTTCTTGGGTATCGTGCCAATTTTAATGCACTGATTTATTTCTCTCTACAGGTGGCTAAGGTTTTGATTGATGCCAGAGATCTCCATGTTTTGTACGTGTGAAGTCTTCAGGCTTGCTCTGGCATCGATCTTTGTTCTTCCTGCAACAAGAAATCACTTCAATTTGCATCGTAGTTAGCCTGTGGTGATGAAACCAATGTAACTGTACATCAGCTTTTACCTGATTTCTCCTTGGGTTTTTAGGCTTTTCTACAATCTTTCATTTCTTGTTGTACTTAGTGGTTGTTGTAGACTTAATTTTACCCTAGCTATCCAAAGCTTGTTGCATCCTGAATTCTTTTGAGGATTCCAAGATAGCTAGTGGTATATAGTGCTGCATTTTTTATTTTAGAAGGGTTCCAGCTTAGAGTTCCTTTCTGGTTCCAAGTGAAGGGTCCTTTTCCTATAGATATTTCTCCTTCTTCTCTACATATAGGGTGTTCTTCCTCCATTGCTGGTTCAGGGAATATGATAGATTTTGTAATAGATGTCTTATGTATGAGATTTTAGCATATTCGTACTGCTATCAGATTGTCTCCATTTGGGTTTTAGACTTATTAATTATAACATCAAGGGTGTTGTAATCTTTCTGATTGCATTTCTAGTGAGTGTTTACAGTAGAGTTGTTTTCGCAGAAGCAACTAGGTCTGGGACAGGTGTTCAAATGTGTATGAGCTAGGGTATCAAAGATATGTCATGCTTGTCTTCCAGTGGATGCTGGCTATGTATTGCTTGTTTATAGGTCTCTTCTAAGGGGAGGGTTAAATCCTTTAAATGAGTGATAGCACATTTAGGTACACATGTGGTTTGGTAATGTATGATCTAATATGGGATGAATGTATTGTTTTCCTATTTCATAGCTTTCTCTTGCAATAGGGTATTTGACTCTATGGCCCATTAGATAAGGCACTGGTCTATGAGAGACTTAGGGTATCTCAGGGTTCCCTTCAATCCATCTAAAATCATTTACATTTAGTTCCCACCATTTCCCTTCCATGTTGTTAACGTAGGTCTCTGGTTTTCATACTCAACTCCATCCAAGTAGGGCTATTGCATGAGATATTGGTTTCATTTGAGGTACAGGATACCTATAAGGGTTTGAAAACCATTCCACAGTCAGTTACCTGCAGGCCTGTAGTGTGACACAAGTTGTATGAGTGTGCAGATGAGGTATACCCACCTGAGTGATGTGGAGCTCAAAGTGTAGAAGGATCTCTTTGATCCTTGTCAGTTGGCCTTTTTCATTGTCAGATTTAGAGTGTTGAGTGTATGTGATACTAGCCTTGTCAATCCTTATGTCAATCTGACCTTTGGGGAAAAAGAACACCAAAAAAATGGCAACTCTATTGGGGAAAGAATAAAAGACAACAAGTTTCCCTGCTTTGCTAAATCATCCTAGAGTCTGGTTAAAAGAATAGAGTCTGATAAAAAAAAACCCATTTGTAATATCTTCTCACTACGTGTTGAGTGGCGACTCTGAGTCTCTATTTGATCAATGCATCTTCTGATAAACAGTGTGTACAAATCCTAGTTTTGTTTTGGTTGGTTGGAAGAGATACACAAACAAGTACATAATTTCCTCTTCAGGGAGGTGGTGAATCTACATAACAAAGAATCTGATGGAGCTTCAAGGTGAGATCTATATCAGCTTTGCCTTCCAATCAACAAGCAAGGTCTTCTTCTGTGAGACTCTCAGGTACTTCTCAAGTTTCAAATGTTCCTTATTAAGTGATCAAGCACTAAGAAAAGGAGTAAGGTGTGTACACACTAAAAAGGTGCACTTCTATGAACCATTACATGCAAGGTTGCTCAAGAATGAGGCCTCACAAAGTGGCTTATAGCTCTTTATGCATGGAGTTGCAAGGGACTATGATGTGTTTGCTCTCAGCTAGAGCTACAAGCTTGTGACCTTGCTAGTCAACCACACAATGAGAGATTCAAGTGAAGACAAGGGCAACAATGCCAATATCTCAAGAATCAAGTATGCAATGCAATGCAAGCTATATGATGATGCAATCTAAACTATGAAAGGAAATAGCAATGGATTACAATACCTTCTATTTAGACTATGTGAGCTTATTCTATTGCATAAAAAGAAATCTACACTAAGAATGCCATTATCATGCAATTATGAAAGCAAATATGCAACTACAATGAAATGCAACAAGTCTTCAATATCCTCAAAAGCTCCAAATGCACCTAAAATCTGCAGCATAACAATAACATAAAACATGGATATGCAAATGAAGGAGAGAGCTCTCTTTTTATAAGAAATGAGGTGAAATGGACCATTGAGATTAAGAGGCAAAAAGTCTTAATCAGCGGTGGAGCTTGAAAGGGGAGCAATCCATGTGCACAAGTATCCTCCAATGAGAAAATAAAAGTTGACTTTTGTGTCCATATGAGACAAAAAGTGTTTTTCTTCTTTTTATAAAATAGGAATAATGCTTTATTTGTGCAACTTAGGATAAGAGGAAAGTGGGGGGCTTTTTAATTTATTAAAAGGGGAGGAAATGTTCTTTTTAAATAAATAAAGACTTAGGATAAATGGTTAGCCCAAGGATAAAAATCCAATATATGATTGAATTAAGTTTTGATCAAGAAATTGATATTGTTGAAAATATTGATTATTGATAAAAATGATTCAGGATTGATAAATTGAATAAATGGGGCCCAAAGTCTAGGCGACCCATTTTAGGGTGCATACATTTGCCCCTCTTTGACTAATGTGTGATCGAATTGGGAACACATGTAGTCAAAGAATGAAGTTGAAATGTGAGATCGATCTAGGATCACAAAACAACTCAGATATGAGGTCGATTTCGGGATCATATCCGGACAAAGCATAAACAAAAGCCTTTGAATATGAGGTCGATTTGGGATCACATTCAAAGTAAGAGATAAGAATCTCAAATTTGAGCAAAAGCTCATAAAAGATGTCTGAATCAAGAGAATCAAGGAATTGGGGATGAGAATCCCATAAATACTACACTACCCTCAGAATCGAAATCGAAATCAGGTAGAGGAGAGACAACAAAACGATAAGATTTGATCAAATCAGAAGGAAGTCACAATCGAAGGTAAATGATAATAGGATAACCATTAGGCAATGAAACATGCCCCAGTGATGAGCTAGAAGAAAAGAGATAGGGCGAATGAAAGACTAGAAAATTGAGAGACATGAAAAGGAAGAAATTCCACCGAAAATCAAATTATGCCTCAAAAGGTCAGCCAACTGTGCAGAAGGGGGGAAGATTTTGAAACACGATTTTGACTATCAAGATGACCTCAGATTTTGATTTTGAGTCTGAAAATGGATCTAGGACATCGAAATTAGCTAGGGGTGCAATTTTCACGCAATTCTGAGGTATTTTGAAAATGAGGTCAAAAAGTCAAAAGACTATAAAAGGGGTCAAAATGTCATTTTCAAAAATCATTTGTTTTTTAGCGATTTGAGAATTTCAGAGCTTTAGAGAGAGAAAATGGCCCAGCAAGCAGGAGTTCTCATCCACATGCATCGATTCGAACGCGGCCCGGTTGCACAACCGGCCACCACACTATCCTGCCCCAGTATGTTTTCGAAAAAATCAAGCTTTTTAGTCATTTTTTTGCATTTAATAGCTTAGTTTAGCACGTTTTTTCAAATTTTCAAATTTCAAAAATTTTTCCTAGGCGAAATATCGCGCGATACTTTAGAAGTATCGCGCGCTTTGGGGAGAAGTATCGCGCGATACTTCACGGGTCCCCAAAGTATCACGTGACCTTAGGCACCAGTATCGCACGATACTGGGCGAAAGATCGCACGATACTGGGTGAAGTATCGCGAGATATAAGGTTTATCGCCCCGCTATAGGGAGAAGTATCGCGCGATACTTCTCCAAAAAAAAAAATATCGCCCAATATAAAATATTGATTTTTAATGCATTTTTGAGCAAAAATGACATGGGTCTAGACAATGTTACATTTTTAAGATGTTTTATATTGAGTTTTTGGACATCTATCATGATATGTGCTAACAACTGGCTTGGTTTTGGCTTGCAGGAGATTTTTCCGGCGCTCATCATCAGAGCGCCGAAGGTGACAGGATTGCGGTGTGTCCGGGATCTAGACGATCCGGGCAATGCCGATCTCAGAGCGATGGGATTTCGGTATCTGTTGAGATACCCTTATATCCGAGCGGACCATGGGTTGTTGACTGCTCTTGCCGAGAGATGGCATAGTGAGCACAACACCTTCCATCTGCCTACTGGAGAGGCGTCGATCACTTTGGAGGACGTCTACAGGATCTTACAAGTGCCATGTCATGGCGAGCTAGTGAGTATAGTCATGTTTTAAGATCTAATCATAAATATAATGTTTTCATATGATGAAAACTGACATGATTCATTTGTTGGCATAGGTGTATTATGATCAGGATGCCACTAAGGGGCGCCGCCTGGTTCAGGAGATGTTCCAGGATGTCACGATTCCGGATAGACATATCAGCTGGGAGAGGCTGATAGACGATTTTGGCAGAGACTACCCAGTGCCATGTATAGTGGCTTCCATTATTTCACAGATCCTGATGACTGACTGCAGTCAGAAAGGTTTCCCGCTCGGATGGGCTCGGCTTTTGGTGGACTTGATTGGCAGGCCACGAAAGATGGCATGGGGTCCTGCCATATTGGTAGAGATGTACCACGAGCTGCACGAGATCGTCTACAAAGACGGTCAGACATGGGCATGCGGTGCCATCCTGGCACAGGTGATGGGCATGGGAGCATATCGCTGTGGTGCGCCCCAGGGTTCAGTCGAGGGAGAGGAGGTACCCCTATATCTACAGGTACCTCAGGTTTATATCGTATGCCCATTCTGGGGATGTGACCTACTATCGGCGGATACTAGATGAGATAGCCTCCTTCACATGGAGGCCCTACAGGGAGGTTGAGGTTTGGGGGGATGCAGCGGATGAGTTGAGCTACATGCTGTGCAGTCGACCACTGGTAGGTCGGTATGCAGAGATCGTAGAGAGATTCTGCATCACTCGGGTATGGCGGCAGTTCAGGAGGGCAGCAGCGAGTCTCGACAAAGACTACCACCTATGCCAGAGCTAGAGACGAGGAGGGTCATGGGTGGCTACCCATGTTAGATTATCAGCAGGCTGTCGCAGAGACAACAGGTATTAGGAGCGAGCCCTGGGAGTATTTTCTAGATATGGCAGATGCAGGGGCTGATGGAGCCTACAGAGTAGAGCGGCGGAGGGTGCCATTCCCTCGATTTATAGTACCAGATGCACAGGCACCAGCGCAGGGAGGAGACGGAGGGATGACGGGGGAGATGGAGGAGACGGAGGGGACAGAGGAGAGGGAGGAGGAGAGGGAGGGGGATGGAGAGGGGAGAGGGATCAAGATCAGGTGGCCAGAAATGGTCACGGGGATAGCGGTTAGTGACACCTGAGGAGGAGGCGAGACCAGCTCACCGGTAGGCAGAGGTACATCAGGAGCAGCCTGCGGGGGGAGAGGATCTGAGAGCCCAGATACAGGCTTAGGAGGTAGAGATACAACAGCTCCAAACCACTATAGCCATGAGAGATCAGCAGCTACTGGATCTGAGGGCAGAGTAGGATCAGCAGATATTTGATCTTAGGGCAGAGATAGCACGCTGTGAGGTGATGGCACAGGCCGAGGCACTGGAGCTCCGACGAGAGTCAGCGAGAGCAGCCTATTATCACGGGTTATATCTGTAGGCCATCCCAGAGGGTGAGAGAGCACCATCATACTCTCAGCGGGCAGGGGTATCAGACGTGGTACTCGATAGGAGAGCTATGCCTCCTCCACCACCACGAGCTCCTCACGAGGGTGGGTAGCGAGTCTTAGGGCTTAGATGTTAGATGTTTTGGACATATCTTGAGACTTTTGATCCAGATTTTGGGATCTCATATTGTATTGTATATCATGACATTGTATATAGATTTATGAGATTACTGGATGTTCGATGTATCATGTGTATTTATCTCACTTGTGATGGATGTATCAGTTTATGTATATTGTCTTGTCATTTTGCTCAAAATGCTTATGTATGTGCTTATGTATGTTATCTCTCATAGATGTATGTTTAATTCTCATATGTATGATATAGACTTATGTTTCTTGAAAATGACAGTTTTTGATATAGATATGATGATATGATTAACCCTTGTGATGAACAGGAACAGGTTCGAGATGAAAAGAACAAGGAGTGAAAGACATGATCGAGAAGAAGAAAAGGTGAGTGCAGTTGACTGACAGGTCCACGTAAGATGAAAAGGAGAGCTCTCTCCATATGCAAAATGCAACACTAGACTAACATGAACCTAAAAATGCAAACTACTATGAAAGTGGTTGACTTGCAAAGTCATAACGCTTATAGACATCTAATTATCATCATTGAGCGTTATTGGGAGCATCGTGAGATCATACAATGCACACTAGCATAACTATGTGGATATGAGTATGATCTTTATCAGATAGAGATGTGGGGAATCTCACCTAGGCATCAAAGACATATAGGTCAAGATGACTAATGCAGTGAGATCACCTAAATTTGTTATAGTGAGATTACGCTTGTATCAAGACACATGAAAGTCAGGATAGCTATAAGCATGCACTTGTGAAACAGTCAAGGATAATACCTTGTCAATCCATAGTGTCAAGTAGGACCAGCATAAATGCTCATGACAGTTAGGATCAACAAAATATACCCACAAGCAGATAAAGAAAGAAAACATGTTCTCATTCCCTCAGTCTTCTAGCAATGCATCATCGAAAACCTCTCAGGGAGAGATCACTCATCAAAGAAATCCTCATAGACAACACACAAAGAAAAATAAACTCAACATATCGTCAGTGAGTTAATTGTTTAAGTGTGTGTTGGTCATAGAGTCAGACTCTGAGTATCGCATCTACACATGAGCATTATCACATTATACTTAGGACTATAGGCAAGACATCTAATAAGTGTTAAGAAACACTCGACGCAAGGGTAGTGTTGAAAAACACTGTTGGGGTGGTGTTGAAAAATACCTGTTGTGAAATGCCCCAAGAGACAAACGCACCAAAAGGACCTATGCGAACAGTTATGCCCCCTAGACAAAGACAAAGACCACTTCTAGACCGAGTCAAATAAGGTCAAGGATGATGGAGAAAGGCTCAGTGTCGAGGACGCATGCTAAGAAATAGGGGTGCAAAGGCCTCAAGTAGCGCCTGTTTCCAGGTTTTCACCACTTGGAATCTTTTTTTCTTTTTTTGTATTTTTGCTACCAAGGCGCCTATTGCTAGGTTTTCACCAAGGCACTTTTTTATTTTTTTAATTTTTTGAATATTTTGATTTTTTTTTGTATTTTTTCAGGACTTTATATGCTTTTTTAGGATTTTTTCAGCATCATATATCAATTTTTTAAGAATTTTTTCAGGATCAATAAGATATGTACAAAGGATGCCCCCAGACAGAACGGGCATCAAGGATAGAACTTCTTGAGGTGCACAATGTTGATGGGATCAGGGAGCTGTTCTCCATCAGGATCTGACAGTAAATACGCACCAGTACCAAAAGCAGCTGTGATGACATATGGTCCAAGCCAGTTAGGTTCAAACTTGCCCTTTTGCTCTTTGTTTTGTTGGTTCTTAGAGTTCTCTCGCAAAACAAGATCACCGATTTGAAATTCTCTAGGGCGAACCTTCTTGTTGAATGCCTTGGACATACGCTTCTGATACACTCTCATATGATCAAAGGAAGCCTTACGCTTCTCATCTAGAAGTTCTAGTTCTTGTAACCTCATGGCGCGGTAATCCTCATCTGTAATCAAACTTTTGAGTGAGACTCTAAGTGATGGTATCTCGACTTCTAGAGGTAATATTGCTTCAACGTCATAGGTGAGAGAGAAAGGAGTGGCTCCTGTAGGTGTGCGAATGCTTGTTCTGTAAGCCCATAGTGCTGGATTGATTTGTAAGTGCCAATCCCTACCATTCTTGTGCACTGTTCTATGAAGAATCTTAAGAATAGTTTTGTTAGAAGCTTCTGCTTGTCCGTTTCCCTGTGGAAAATAGATGGAGGACCAATGTTGCTTGATTTTAAACTTTTTGCATAGGTGCTTTAGGTCCTTATTCTTAAATTGACCTCCATTGTCAGTAATGATCTCAGAAGGCACTCCAAATCGGCAAATGATATGATTCAAGATGAACAAAGAAATGGTCCTTCCTGAAGCAATAGAAAGTGGCACAGCTTCCACCCATTTTGTGAAGTAGTCAGTGGCAGTAATAATAAACTTGTGTCCACCTGATGAGTTGGGATGAATCTGCCCAACCAGATCAAAGGCCCAGTGCTGAAATGGCCAATGAGAAATAGAAGGGATCAGCTCCCTACCTGGAGCATGAATCAGGTTGCCATGTTTCTGACATTTTTCACATGACTTAGCAAAGGTGACTGCATCTATCTGCATTGTGGGCCAATAATATCCCGCCCTAAGAAACCTTCGGGCCATGGAAAGACCATTAGAATGCCCACTGCAAATGCCCTCGTGGATGTCAGCTAACGCTTGGTTGGATTCCTCCTTTTCCAAGAACCTAAGGAGCGTCCCATCTAAACCCCTCCTATATAAATCACCAGAGATGAGGGTGTGGCAAGAGGCGTTACGGATGAGGTTTCAGCGTTCGGAGTGGTTAAATGTGTCAGGGATGATGCCATCACAAAGATATGAATAGATAGCACCATATCGGGAAGACTCGTGTGTGATAATGGCACAAATGACATGGCTTTCAGACGAGTCAAAGATGGGATGGTGTAGCTCTTCCACCAGGAATTCAAATCTGGATTCATGTGTCTCCAACTGAAGAAGTGAAGCTAATGTGGCCATGGCATTTGCAGCTTTGTTCTCTATCCTAGGGATCTGTTGAAACATCACAAAGGTGAAATAGCGTCTCAAAGAATCAACCATCTTTTTATAGGGTATCAATTTGTCATCCTTGGTTTGATACTCTTCATTGACTTGGTTGATGATTAAGTGGGAATCCCCAAAGACATGTAACTCTGTGATGTTCCATTCTATAGCCATTCTCAAGCCATTAGTTAAAGCTTCATATTCTGCAATATTATTGGTACATGAGAATAATAGTTTGTAAGACTTCAGAATGTTGTACCCATGTGGAGAAACAAATAACACTCTAGCACCTGATCCATTTTGCATGTGGGAACCATCAAAGAACATTGTCCAAGTGTGAGTAGTTGTATACAAGATGTGTTCATCTGGGAATTCCACTTGGACTGGCATACTATCCTGGATTAGAAAATCAGCTAATTGGTCGGCAATAGCTTGTCCTTTTATTGCCTTCCTTTCAACGTACTCTATGTCGAATTCAGTGAGGACCATCATCCATTTAGCAAGTCTACCCGTCAGGGCAGCCTTACTAAGCAAGTATTTAAGGGGATCAATTTTGGCAACCAAATGTATGGTATGAGCAAGCATGTAGTGGCGCAACTTTTGAGAAGCAAACACCACTGCGAGACAAGATTTCTCAATATTATTGTAATTGATCTCATAGGAGACTAGAGTACAGCTGATATAGTAGATGGCCTGTTCTTTCCCAGTATCATCTGATTGAGCCAATAATGCCCCCAGGGAAGTGTCTGTAGCTGAAATATATAGGATCAACGGTTTCCCTGGAATAGGAGGCATTAGGATCGAAGGATTGGCCAAGTATTGTTTGATCTGATCTAGGCTCTTTTGACAATCCTTGTTCCAAACACAAGAAGCACCCTTATGCAATGTCTTGTTGAAGGGTTGCGCTTTATCTGCAAGCTAAGAAATAAACCTCCTAATTGATTGAAGATGTCCTTGAAGACTTCTCATTTGGCTGATATTCTGAGGAGGGTGGCATATCTAGGATTGCTTGGACCTTTTCGGGGTCAACCTCGATACCTTTTGCTGATATTATGAATCCTAAAAGTTTGCCTGAGGTGACGCCAAATGCGCACTTCTTTGGATTCAATCTAAGTTGAAATTATTCCATACGATCTAGAATTACTTCCAGATCATTGAGGTGTGTGTCCCCTTTTTCTTGATTTTTCCAGGGTATCATCCACATAATCTTCCATATTTTTGTGCATCATATCATGAAAGATAGTCGTCATAGCTCTTTGGTAGGTTGCTCCTGCATTCTTTAACCGAATGGCATTCCAGCAATAGGTTCCCCATGCACATGTGAATGCTGTTTTCTCTTGGTCTTCAGGAGCTATTTTGATTTGATTATACCCTGAGAAACCATCCATTAGAGATTATATGTCATAGCCCACCGTCATGTCCACTATCATGTCAATGTTTGGAAGTGGAAAATCGTCCTTAGGGCATGCTTTGTTTAAATCTCTAAAATCTGTGCAGACATGAATGGACCCATCATGTTTGGAGACAGGTACTATGTTTGAGATCCATTCTGCATAATCGATGGCTCTAATAATCCAGCTTTCAAAAGTTTTTCTAATTCCCCTTTGACAAGTAGAGCTACATGTGGATGCATTTTTCTTAATCTCTGTTTTACTGGCTTGACTCCTGGAGCTATAGATAAGTGATGCATTATGAGATTCATGTCAAGCCCTGGCATGTCTGAGTAGGTCCATGCAAAATTAATTTTTTTTTTCTGTAAAAACTATACATATGCCTTAGTCTCTTCCTCTGATAAAGACTGAGCAAGATGGACTATCTGAGGGTTTTCTTCTGTGTTTAAATTGGTTGGCTTTGTTGGTTCAATCAATATTGATGATCTATCCTGGAAATAACTCGGCAAGTTATTAAGTACCCCATCCTTAGGTGCCTCAAAGAGGTTTTCACCTTCGGATGCGTCATTTCTTTTTACTATTTTTGGTTCTGACACCGCCACAAAGTGGTTTTCGCTATCAGACCTATTTTTCTTTTTCTCTTTTGTTTTGAGACTGAGGGTACTTAATATCAGGCTCTGTCATGCTGGTTGTTGGTTCACTGGTGGAAGAGGCCACAGGTTCAAGAGCATTCAGATAGCAAGCAATTTCATAATCATTGTGGAAGGTGAGGAATGTGGGCTCTTGATGGCGCTGAGACCAGTCAATTAGGTCAAAATGAACAAGTGGTAAGTCAATGGTGGGTTCGATGTTGTTTATGCGAAAGGTGTCATCTCTGGTGACCATATAATTAGAGTTCATCAAGTCTTCTCCTAAGATACCCGAATTAGGACTCTTCCTATCAAATGAAGCATCGTCTACTAAGGTGATTTGAGGAGGGCAATCCTCTAGTCCGACACTAGGATCGTTAGTCGCATCGGGTTGGGTACTATAGGCATGGATAGTATCCACGTCTAGATCAATTGTTGCATCTGAAAGCGAGTCCCATTCATATTCATGGGAGTCTATCTTTGAGTCATCATTTAGGCCTCGTGATGTAGAAGCCTCAAGGTTAGGAAGGTTTTCCCCTCTCTAGTGCTAGCATTGGTACTATCTGTCACAGCTAGGACAGTAACACTTTCCTTTGTCGATCTAGCAGTCACACAGTCACTATCTGTCGCAGCTGGGATAGTAGGACTATCAAGCATCAAATCTGTGGAATCTCCCCAAAGGAGATTCGTTGAGGGCACCCAATCATCAGACACATCTTGTTGGTTGGAAAGATCAGGAGTATAATCTGCGTCACTATCACTGTCCGTCGCAGCTGGGACAGGGACACCTTTCTTCTTCTTATTCTCAAAACCTAAGCCAATCGTGGACTTGTTCTTTCATCCAAAAAGAGCATGATCAAGAGGCTCAGCTTTAGAGTCCAGCCTATGACTAAGGGGACCATATCCCGGATATCCCATATTTTTAACTAGTGTATACCCTTTCCCATAAGTTTTAGGTGAAGGAGCAAAATTCTCATTGTGTTTGTATTTCTCTTCATGATAGATCCAGTCCCTTATGGAAACTTCCTCTTTCTCTTCCTGAATGGGGACCGAAGACTCAACAAATTTCCCAAATAGTGTCATTGCCGATGACGAAGGTTTTGTACTTGGTGATGGTCTCCCATAAGACCTAGGAGAGATTGGCATTTTTGTAAAAGAATCAATCTTATAATCTCCCATCCCAAGATCCATGGTCTTGAACTTCTACTTACATTGTTCAAGTGAACTACTAGGACTGTCAGCTTCCCTATTCAAAGGTACATGTGATCCCGCAGAAATGTTATTAACTGATAGAGCACTATCTCCAGGGATGCAAATTTCTACACCGTTATGGAGAAACTTAACACACTGGTGATATGTTGATGGGACTGCCTGCATTTCGTGAATCCATGGCCTACCTAGCAAAATGTTGTAGGCTATAGGTCCAACATCAACAATTTGGAATAATATATCTTTTTCTACGGGACCAATGCGAATAGGCAAAACAACCAATCCCTTGGAACTTCTTTCTGCTTCGTCATATGCTTTGATTGTGATCCTTTTCTTTGTGTCAATGACGTTCTCGAAATATCCTAGAGCTAGCAGCAAACTCAGGGTACAAATATTGAGCCCCACACCTCCATTTATCAGTACACACCTAACATGAGTTTTATGAATCATGACTTCGATGTGTAAGGCCAAATTATGTGGGTGACTAATGGATTTGTCATCTTCTTCTGAGAAGGTGAGGTAATGAGGGCTAGCCAAATGGTTGACCATATTTTGGAATTGGTCAATATCTAAGTTGTTAGGGACATTGGCTACTCGCAATGCATCCTCAAGGATGCGCTTGTGCTTAGGAGACAATTCTAAAAGCTCAAAAATGGAAATCTGCGTGGGTGTACGTTGTAGCTGGTCAATAAGATTATAATTGGAATCAGGACCAACGAAAGACTTGGGAAGAGCACCTTTGGACATGGGCTGCTTGGACTTGCTAGTGCTAGGACCTTTAATGATAATGGGCGCTTGGGCCTGACCCCTAGTGACAGCATTGAGGGACTGGGGCATTCTTTGTGAGTGAGGACCTCTTATCACCACAGCGGGTCTTTCATTAGTCATAGGAGTTGAGTCCACATTATGTCCATAAGGATCTTTCTTTCTCACCATGTTGATGTTATCGTCAGCCACTTCAAGCATGTTAATCACATTGTCAGCATGTGTGTATGTATAGTTAATAGCCGCTTTGCCATTCTTATTGCTAGAATTCTCTCCTTTTTCATATTTAGGCAAGGGCTCTTTAAAGGCTTTATGGTCTGCATTAGTGGTTAACCCATCCACTTGTAATTGTCCTTTTTCAATAAGGTCTTGGACAAGATGCTTGAGTTTAAAACAATTTTCTATGTCGTGTCCAATCCCATTATGGAAAATGCAAAAAGCCTTAGCATCCCACCAATGAGGTAAAGGATCCGGTATTCGATATTTTGTAGGATCCTGTGGGTGCACCAAATTATGAGCAACTAATGTCTTGAAAACATCTGCATAAGATTCTCCCAATTTAGTAAATTATCTTTTCTCCGTTTTAGATCTCCTTTGATACTTAGGTTTGTCTTGTTGTGTTGAAGACGTTTGCAGCTTCATAGCTTGAACTATATGAGAGAGGTTAAGAACTCCTTCATTTTTGACTTGGGATGAGTCAACAACTCCGTCTTTGACCACTTGCTTGTTTTTGTTCCAATAGGAGTTCTTTTTGTCCTTGTTACCATTAGTATTGTTATTTTGGCTATTGTTGTTATTTGTTGGTTTAGCCAAAATTCCTTGTTCTTTTAGGACATCCTCAATGCGACATGCCACCTCTACCATAGTATCAAAGGAATTAAATGGGATTTTCTTGACTTCGTATCTAAGTTCTGGTATTAGATTGTTCACAATGATATCAATTCTCTCCTCTTCAGGGATTGTCCTTGGGTATTTCGAACACAATCGCCTCCATCGTTGTAAAAATGTGACAAAAGATTCCCCTTGATTTTGTTTAAGTTTACACAAATCAAGCATTGTGACTGACCTGGATAAGTTGTAAGCAAAATGCTGAACAAATCTTTGGACAAGCTCTTTAAATGTCTTTACTGGGGGGGAAAGGTTGGTGAACCATTTCATGGCTTGACCTTTTAAACTCCTTGGGAATAATCTCATCAAGTAGGAGTCTTCATGGTGAAAGGAAAAGCTCATTATGTAGAACTGTCGAACATGGTCGTGAGGGTCACCAGTGCCATCATATTTGTCGTATGTTGAGAATTCAACTTTCTTAGGGAATTCTACCATCACCACACTTTTGTCAATGGGGTTAGGACATATGGAGTCCAAATGGAATGTGCTCTTGGGAGCCTTCATCCTGTCTATATCCTTTTGCATTTGTAAGATCACCTCATCAGTTGAAGGATTCTATTTTTTGATCTTTTGGTGAACATCAAAATTATATGGGACTTTAGCGCCTTTGTTGATAAGACTTTCCAAGAATTGGTCTTTGTTTTGTTCCACATATTGCTCCACATATGCTTGAAAGGACGGTTCTTGTTGCATAGTCATGAAGTCCATATGATCAAATTTAGCATAACTGCCTCCATGTTGTGAGCCATGATGTGCTCGTTGGGAGGGTTGCTTTGAATGTCTATGAGACGACTGTCTCCTATGATGGTCATATCTTGAAGCCCTTCTTCCTCTAGGACTTGGGGATCGTGAGGGTGTCTTTGATCTTCTTCGAGGGCTAGGGGAAGGGGTAGATGGGGGCGAGTTGGTCCCACTATTGGCTCCCCTCACGTTAAATCGAATTTGGAGTTGTTGTGCATAGAGTCTATCTTCTTCTTCTTGGGTGACTCTTTTCTGTATATCCAACAATGCACGTTCCTCTTCCTCTAGTTGTCAAAATTTTTCCTTTTTAGCAGCCTGTTCATCTAAGTAGGCTTGCTTCTCTCTCTCAATGCTTCTCAATCTTGTATTTGCATATCGAGAGGTGTCTTTAAGTGGGGAGGTTTGTCTCGAATGCCTCATTGCATTAGCTGCGTTGATGTGGTGATCACTAGATTCGTTGTTCTGGTCTTTGTGTTGTGACCCTGAATCTAAGTGAGCTTGCTTATGATGTCTTTCAGCTTATTGATGAGCATCAAAATACCTCACATTGTTGGGAGGTGACCCGGGTGGACTAGCATGAGAAGAACCACCATACTCTCTTCTGTGTCATTGGAAGATATCCTCAAGAGTTTGATTCATGACTTCTCTTTGTTGTCGGGTGAAAGTGTAACTCATGTCCATACTTGATGAAAGTGGTACAAAAGAGGTGCTCACTTCACTAGGATTAGCTCCCGGATTAAAACAAACCTCAGATTCACTCTTAGAAGATTGGTCAAAAAGGGGTCCTTTTCCCTTAGGTTGTCGACGAGTCTTGACGGGTGGTAACTTGCTAAAGGCAACAGGGGGTCGCTTCCCTTGATTAACTTGGTACCTTGTCGTAACTGACATGAAAGAGAGATACTCTCAATGATAAGGTGACCTTTCAAAGTGTCAACGCCAAACTAGGATAATCAAAGTCCTCTATTGTCCAAAGAGAAATGAACAGAAAAAAAAAGGGGCTTTACCAACACTGTCAAAGAGGTGCTTCAAATCAAAGGGTGACTGCCCTTGCACTTTTGAATCAGGAGGTTGGACTAGGCCAAAAGATAATTGAAATTGAGATGAAAATGAAAGCGATTTGGACAATAAGAGTACTAAAATTTTCCCAAAATGTAGCTAACAATTTTAAAGATGAACCTTGGCACCAAGAATGGATTTCTAACTTGACAATTATTCCAAAGTGATTTTGTAAATCAAATGATGCTATCTCAGAGGACTAAAAACCAAAAATTTGGAGTCAAGACAAATCTCATACGTTAGGGTGAGAAGCCTGCTTTAAGACCTAGCCTGATTGACAGCAACTAAAACTGACCAAAATTTAAGCACGACAAAAATAAACTAGGCGATATACTCCAAGCTACTGGGGCGATAAACCTATACCCGTGTGATACTTCACCCGAAGCCAGGCGATACTTCTTAATACTGGCGAGCGATATACTCTAGGCAGGTCAGGCGATAGTCCGTCAGGGGTGAACTATCGCGCGATATTTCTCTTCAAAGCGGGCGATATTTCTAGCAAGCGCGAAGGATCGCGCGATACTTCACTTTACAGGGTGCGATACTGTTGCAGATTTGTTTAACTCGTGACCAGAATTGTGTGAAATTTGCATTTTTGGGTCTGTTTGGTCAAAATTTCTAGTCTGAGGGTTGATGTTTTCGATTTCAGTCACAATATCAGCAGAATTTCAGCACGTTTGCAAACAGTAAGGGATCAAAACATGGTCTCAAACACTTGAAACAAGGGCAAAAGCAACCTTGCCAAGACAAACACTTGTGATATCAGAATTGAAACAACACCCTATGAATGCTACCGATTGTTTGTATGTAAGAACGTTTGCACTGGTATCACACAATCGAAGACACTTCAAGCAAATCTATCCTAAAAAGTCAAGGCTCAATACTTACCAACTTAGCCCACAACTTGATGCCCCCTCACCTCACACCAAGTGGTTACCCACAAGAGATGTTGGCTTTGTCATGGAAATGCCAAATGACACAACCAAAGGGACACATATGGTGAGTATCTTAAGGTGATCCGGGTAAACCACTTGGATCAATCCTTGCACTAAGAAGATAAGCGGCTAAAAGAAGGTGGCTTCTATCTAATGGTTCTTAATAAGAATTTCTGTTCACAACACCCCTCTTGCTCCTCATCAAGGACTAGGACCTCGCGGCTTCAAGAGTACCTTAAGCATTCTTGTTCAATGTTTTCCCCATGGTCGCAATCCCATGAGCTACTCACATCAAACGAAGACAAGTGTTATGTCTATCAAGGTTTTTGGTGTCCTTGATAGCCTTGAGATTATAGTGAGTTGGAATCACTTGCCACCAAGGAAAATGATGACAAGGTTGTCCCCACTTGAGTCATTCCTCTTGATTGCTCAAGAGTAGGCCCGCTAAAGAATTCCTAAACTAAACAAAATGAATCAACTCTTGAGGTTCAAGATTTTTGATTCACCATAAGGGTGAAGAGCATACTCCCCTATCTCAAAAATCTTCTCCCAAAAACACCAAGCAAAGAGATTCAATTACTCCCTTGCTTCCAAAACCTTAAGATGGGTCAAGATTTTCTGATTCACCTAAAGGTGAAGAGCATACTTCTCCTACCACCCCAAGATCCCTTTCACAAGGTATTAAGATGCCTAATACAATTAGTGAATGCCACACTTGAAAGGAAAGTAAATAAACAAGCAAGATTTTTTTTTTAAAATTTTTTTTTTATGCTTGGGCAGCCCTGCAAAAACTGTTAGTAGCCCTCTTTGACATGCGTTTTTAGCAGTTTTCAAGCAAATGAGAGCACCTACAAACACAACTTGTTAGACCCACAAGGTTAGCAAAATCCAAATCCAAATGTAAACATGTAATAAACTACTAGATTTAAGCTAAAAGATGCGGGTTAGACCTATCTAAACACAACAAAACAAAACAACAAGCTAAAATAATCAAATTCGGACAAGAAAACTGAGAACGCAAGTCTCTGCCAGACCAGGCGATATTTCTCAGACTTCAACAGTATCGCGCGATACAGTTTCCTATAGTCGAGCGATGTTTCTCAATCGCGCGATATTTCTCAGTCGCGCGATACTTCTCACTATGGGCGGGCGATACTTCGCCCGATAACAGGCGATAAACCTCAGTACTCGCGGGCGATTCTTCTTTCGCGTGAAGTGTCGCACCACTATACAAAGGTATATCGCACGATATTTCTGAGAAGTATCGCGCGATACTCTGAGACAGAAAACTAGAGACTAAATTTTTTTTGAAAAATAATTCAAAAAATGACAAAAATGCAAATGAAATAAAGGACAAAGCCTATCTACTCTGCCCCACGGTGGGCGCCAGAAATGTACACACTAAAAAGGTGCACTTCTATGAACCATTACATGCAAGGTTGCTTAAGAATGAGGCCTCACAAAGCGGCTCATAGCTCTTTATGCATGGAGTTGCAAGGGACTATGATGTGTTTGCTCTCAGCTAGAGCTACAAGCTTGTGACCTTGCTAGTCAACCACACAATGAGAGATTCAAGTGAAGACAAGGGCAACAATGCCAATATCTCTAAGAATCAAGTATGCAATGCAATGCAAGCTATATGATGATGCAATCTAAACTATGAAAGGAAATAACAATGGATTACAATGCCTCCTATTTAGACTATATGAGCTTATTCTATTGCATAAAAGGAAATCTACACTAAGAATGCCATTATCATGCAACTATGAAAGCAAATATGCAACTACAATGAAATGCAACAAGTCTTCAATGTCTTTAAACTCCAAATGCACCTAAAACCTGCAGCATAACATTAGCATAAAACATGGATATGCAAATGAAGGAGAGAGCTCTCCTTTTATAAGAAATGAGGTGAAATGGACCATTGAGATTAAGAGGCAAAAAGTCTTAATCATCGGTGGAGCTTGAAAGGGGAGCAATCCATGTGCACAAGTATCCTCCAATGAGAAAATAAAAGTTGACTTTTGTGTCCATATGAGACAAAAAGTGTTTTTCTTCTTTTTATAAAATAGGAATAATGCTTTATTTGTGCAACTTAGGATAAGAGGAAAGTGGGGGCTTTTTATTTATTAAAAGGGGAGGAAATATTCCTTTTAAATAAATAAAG
Source organism: Chamaecyparis obtusa (assembly GCA_027943335.1). NCBI lineage: Eukaryota > Viridiplantae > Streptophyta > Pinopsida > Cupressales > Cupressaceae > Chamaecyparis > Chamaecyparis obtusa. The sequence goes on from BSBK01012346.1 coordinate 22,028, forward strand.
ACTTAGGATAAATGGTTAGCCCAAGGATAAAAATCCAATATATGATTGAATTAAGTTTTGATCAAGAAATTGATATTGTTGAAAATATTGATTATTGATAAAAATGATTCAGGATTGATAAATTGAATAAATGGGGCCCAAAGTCTAGGCGACCATTTTAGGGTGCATACAAGGTGTAAGTAGAGGTTTGCATACTTCAAGTTCTCAGTTGCATTTCTGCAAGATTTTATGGAAGTATTGCTTTAAGTCTGATGGGAAAGCTTGATGAAGAGATTTCTTTCCTTGAGCAAGACATCCTTAGGGATTGCATGTCATTGATGAGATTGAGAGTAGGATGCTGAAAGGATCTATCCATATCTCTTTTCTATGATAGATTTTGGGATATATATAATGAGCTTCCTGATGATGTTGAGTTTTTAGAGTCAGAGTTCATTGGTTTATTCTTGGAACTTTATTTTCCTGGGTCAACTAGTTGGTCAGGTGCATTGTGGGAAGATTATTGTATATGTATCAGAGATTGGGTACTTAGTGATAATAGCCTTGGGCTTGAGGATGCACTTAGGGTCATGTCCTTAAGTGCCGATGTTGAGAGTGATGAAGATGGTGTGGGTGTGGTGTCTTCATATGAGTCAGATGCAACATGGGAAGAAGAAAGTGATGATGGAAGTGAACATTCTTTGGACAGTGAAGATGTTGAGAGTGATTCATCCTCAGGGTATGAAGACAAAGAGATAATAAATCATTATGATATCAGTGAGGCAGAACATGAAGATTTGAACAGAGTGTTACCTGATGGGTCACTTTTGGATAACAAGGACATAATCATGGATACTACATGCTTGGTAGGTGATGATGATTATGAATCTTCATGTTGTTCTGACTTTTCTTCACATGCTATGAGTCTCCATGAGGATGAAATGGGTAGTGAGTTTAAAGTGTTCACTAACACTTTGTATGATGAAGACTATGATGATTATCAACCCATTTTTTGTCACGATGTTCAACAAGGTGTATTGCATGGAGTCATCAATCCTTTGTTCGAGGAACACATGGAGGTTTTAGATTCATTTGAGTCAGGATGTTCTTCTTTTTCCACTTGTGATAAAGTTTTAAGTGATGATGTTGCATCCAGTCCATCAGAAGGTTGTGGAATAGTTGTAGAATTTGGTATTAATCACATTTGTGAACATGAGCTCGACTATTCATCTGAATTCCAGCCGGTTGCACCCATGGAAATACAAAGTTGAGGTATAAATGAAGCCTTTCAGCAGGCAGAGTATGAGTTTTTTGTGTTTCTAATTGATAGCATACATGAATCAGTAGAAGAGAATAGGTTCCTATCTGATGGTACTGTTCATGGATATGTTGAATCTTTTCTTCATAGTGAGCAAAATGAAGGGAGTGCTAAAATGTTTTACATGCACTATGAAGATAGTTATTTTGTTTTACCTAACAGGCTAGTTGGAAGTGTTGACACGCCTGGTGAAACAACTAAAGATAAAATGCCTGATGTGCCACATGAAGGAAGAAATGAAAATCAGATTTTTGACAGAGGCAAGAACTAACTCTTGTTTGTTATTGCACGTTTTTTTGTAAAAAATGTACATTTTGTGAATAGTTTCCCTTTCCTGTCTGTTCCCTGTGTTTTTTGAGGTCTTTGTGTTTTTCTAGTGGGTGGTCTGCTTCTTCCCAGAGATCTGAGGTCTTCATTGTATCTATAGGAGATACATGTCCCCAACTAGAGCCACTGTTGGGTCATTTTCCAGTCATAGCAAAATCCTTTGAAAATGACCTTTTTCCCTACAAAGTTTTGTGAAGTTGTCCCACCTTGCTGCAAGCTTGTTTTAATGTGCAAAGAAAATCCATAATGTTTCATGGTGTGTGCCCTTAGCCCTGTGTTCTTCATGTTGTCACCTTGCTCCAGTTGAGATCGCATCTCCTAATTCGTAAAACCCAGGCAGTTATTCATTTTTTATGGTTTGCAGGAAATAATCGTAGAATGTGCCTTAATGTCAAAAACCCATGTTTATTTCTGTCGATCTGTATGAAAACCCTGGTTGTTTTTGACCTTTTTCCTTCCTACTTTTGTACGCTTGTCTTCTGGCATCGAAAACCCTGGATGTTTTCGATCCTTCGCTATTGCGAAAACCCTAGATGTTTTCGACCTCGCATTTCTTCGGTCCTAAGTGCACATGTGCAATCAATTGGTGGGATCTGGTTCTTCGTAATTGTTTGGTGTGGTTAAAGTTTGGATAGAATCGGTGGTTGTCGCATGTTCGCATGGTGAAGATGCACGATGTTTATCCTTCACACTTTTGCGACAGTCGTTAGATTTTCTTGTGCGGGTCTAGGTGGGTCCATTGACAGGTGTACTGATTCGGCACTTTCTGATTGGTCTGCGTGTTGCTGACTGTATTGTGTCAGTGGGGCCAGTTTTCTTTCAGAAAGGTAGTGGTCCTGCTAGTGTTTATGTGGCAGCCTGTCGCATGATCGCATGTTAGAGTTTTCTAACATGCGATCATGCGATCAGTTGACACCTATCCCAGTAGGCCCGTCGACTAGGGTTTGCCAGATGTTTAACAAGCGACAAAGATCGGTGGTTGTCACTACATCGCTGAGGAAAGATGAAGCCCTTTTAACCATGCGCTCTAACAAGAGCCGTTGATGTGGTATGAAGGTAAGTTGCTCGGTGGGGTCATTTGTCAGGTGGGGCCTCCGTGGTGGTGTTTCATTGGTTATGTTAGTGCACAGTGGAGGGATGTTAGAGTTGACTGCGCAAAATTGGAAGTGGTCCCGGTGTCAGAAAAGGAGTGAATTGGTGCATTCCTGTTGGTCCACGTACGCTGAGGTGGACATGTCAGTGGGCTCGAGCTTTTTGGAATGACAATGTAGAAGAGATCGATAGTTGCTGCATGATCGTAAGGAATATTCCTTCCCCTTGCGATCTTGCGAAAACCTCCGATCTTCCCAAAGGGTTAAAGATTTTCTTAGTGCAGTGAGGTGGCAGTCTTATGGCCTTGTCGCCTAATCACAAGGGCCATCTTTCGGCCATGTGATCATGCAACAAGGGTGCCACGTTGTGCTAGGGCCCGGTGACAGGTGGTGGCGTGGGCATTCCCTATTGGTAGGGAGTAGTGATGTGGCAGTTTCATCGGTGGGGAGTGGTGACATGGTGCTGATGTGGAGGTGTGTTGCATGTTCGCATAGCCCATTTCTAGGCTATGCGATCATGCGACAACTGTTGTAGGTCACCATTACGGAGTTAACCTGAGGTGTCTGGATGGGTTAAAAACATAAAGCCCGCGAAGTATGAAGATCTAACAGTGCCGATATAAGTTGATCCCGGTTTAAATTATGACCGCTGATTCATTGCTGGCACCATAAGAATGACCATTGCTTTTCAATTTCAAACTTCTGAGAGGGTTTTTGTGATAGGAGGTACCAAAATTGAATGTTTTCCTGCTGATTTGATTGGTTTGGTGGCACTGGTTGTTGCGATGTGATCTAGGGTTCCCGTGGTCGTTTGCATGATGTTTTGTACCTAGCTGTGAATGTTGGTGGTGTGTCGCATGTTCGCATAACCCTTTTCTTGGCTATGCGATCATGCGACAACCCTTATTTTGTAGGGTTTTTTGGTAGTTGGCCGGTTGGGATGGGTGTGGTAGCTTGGTGGCAATTGCGAAGTTGATTGTGAAGATCTATGTGTCTGTGCAGAGCTGATTGTGCTTCTTGGGTGTCATGCCAATTTTAATGCACTGATTTGTTTCTCTTTGTAGGTGGCTAAAGTTTTGATTGATGCCAGAGATCTCCATGTTTTGTACGTGTGAAGTCTTCAGGCTTGCTCTGGCATCGATGTTTGTTCTTCCTGCAACAAGAAATCACTTCAATTTGCATCGCAGTTAGCTTGTGGTGATGAAACCAATGTAACTGTACATCAGCTTTTACCTGATTTCTCCTCAGGTTTCTAGGCTTTTTTGCAATCTTTCATTTCTTGTTGTACTTAGTGGTTGTTGTAGACTTAATTTTACCCTAGCTATCCGAAGCTTGTTGCATCCTGAATTCTTTTGGGGATTCCAAGATAGCTAGTGGTATATAGTGCTGCATTTTTGATTTTAGAAGGGTTCCAGTTTATAGTTCCTTTCTAGTTCCAAGTGAAGGGTCCTTTTCCTGTAGATATTTCTCCTTCTTCTCTACATATAGGGTGTTCTTCCTCCATTGCTGGTTCAGAGAATATGATACATTTTGTAACAGATGTCTTATGTATGAGATTTCAACATATTTGTACTGCTATCAGATTGTCTCCATTTGGGTTTTAGACTTATTGATTATAGCATCAAGGGTGTTGTAATATTTCTGCTTGCATTTCCAGTGAGTGTCTGCAGTAGAGTTGTTTTTGCAGAAGCAACTAGGTCTGGGACTGGTGTTCAGATGTGTATGAGCCGGGGTATCAAAGATATGTCATGCTTATTTTCTAGTTAATGCTGGTTATGTATTGCTTGTTTATAGGTCTCTTCTAAGGGGAGGGTTAAAATCCTTTAAATGAGTGATAGCACATTTGGGTACACATGTGGTTTGGTAATGTATGATCTGATATGGGATGAATGTATTATTTTCCTGTTTCATAGCTTTCTCTTGCAATAGGGTATTTGACTCTGTGGCCCATTAGATAAGGCACTGGTCTATGAGAGACTTAGGGTATCTCAGGGTTCCCTTCAATCCATCTAAAATCATTTACATTTAGTTCCACCATTTCCCTTCCATGTTGTTAACGTAGGTCTTTGGTTTTCATACTCACTCCATGCAAGTAGGGCTATTGCATGAGATATTGGTTTCATTTGAGGTACAAGATACCTATAAGGGTTTGAAAACCATTCCACAGTCAGCTACCTGCAGGTCTGTAGTGTGACACAAGTTGTATGAGTGTTTAGATGAATTATACCTGCCTGAGTGATGTGGAGCTCAAAGTGTAGAAGGATCTCTCTTTGATCCTTGTTAGTTGGCCTTTTTCCTTGTCAGATTTGGAGTGTTGAGCGTATGTGACACTAGCCTTGTCAATCCTTATGTCAATCCGACCTTTGGGGAAAAAGAACACCAACAGAAGGAATGTCATGTGGTTCACGAGCAGATGTGGCAAATTCATGAGGACATTTAAATTATGTACTATTAATAAGTAGCACATGGTTTGTAGGGTTGTGTGGGGGGTATTGTCTATGCAACACCCTAAGTGACACATTTATTCTAATTATTAATTAATAAAAAAATTATATAAATTATATTTCAGATTTTAATTAATTAATTTTTATTATAAATTAATTAATAATTACCATAAATCGGTTATTTTGTGTGCTGCATAGATGTTGCATGTGTAGTGTTGGGTGCGCCACATTTTCATTGAGCAAACGGTCAGCAACTGACTCAAATAGATTGTCATAGTGCAAGCCACATGTCATGACACCATAAAGGTGATGATCTACGGACGCGACTAAGCTACCTACAGAATGCATCATTGACTAAATTTCAAAAAATGGAAAACACAATAGATTTTCATGAAATGTTCAGCACATTTTGTGATCGAAAACCACAAAAAATTGCACAAAAATGAACTTGGAAAAAAAAAGTTTGACTCTTTTTTTTTTTGGTCATCTTAACACATAAGGTGCCACAAATTGTTTAATTTTCACAAGCAAAGAAAGATACATCGACTTGGAAAGGAAATTCTCGGTCATTATCATCGAATATCAAAATGCAAATAGGCACCTACTTTGTCTGTCCTAATCCGGGACCATTTTGATTGACAATGGGCACGCCTTTATTATGCAGAAAGATGAGACAAACATTAAAAAGAGTGACATATGGAAGATTAAGAAGTGGCCTTCTGCAGGGAGGTAAAAACAACTTTGTTGGTTGTGGAGGGGTCGATCTCAAAGTAGTCATAATGAGCGAACAAATGCACCACCAGCAGCCATGATATCATAACCATAAAATTCTTCCCCACACACTGCTTGTTATGCGCCATTGTCTCCTCAGTCTCTGACCCATTCGACCACACCATATATCTCAACAATTTGTCCCCTTCCTCTCCCATGAAATGTTGCAGAAGAAACTTCTCAGGATTGTTGAACACCTTGGGATCTCTCGTGGCAAATGGCTGATACCCACCAAGCATCTCCCCCTTCTTCACCACATATTTCCCATCATGCGACTCCACCACCAAATCCTCTTTCATGTATCCGTACTAGGATGACATGGGCAGCTCGATCCTCAATGCTTCATACACCATCGATCAGACCAATGGCATGCTCTCCAGTGCTCTCATGTTCAATCCTCCATTATCACTAATAGCGGCTCTTACTTCTTCTGCCAGATCTGCGTGCACTTGCCTGCCCACCGTTGCAATATGTTGTATGAGGCTGGGGAAAAAATGAACATTCCTCCGAAGGTGTTAAAGAAAATGTTGAACACCAAATTATGACATGCCTCATCTTGCTTTAGGCCGAACTGCTCCCCCGCCATGTCCAATGCCTCTTTGTCGTACGTCCAGAAATTGTACACTGTTGTAATCCCCATGCACAAGAAGAAACGATAGAGGGACCGCATGGATTGTGACCTCCTCTAAGACCTTGGGAAGCATGCTAGTGCTCACAATTGGAGTGAGCTGAAGCCCGATCCACTTCTGGACATAAGTAGGCCCATTTGTTCCCAGACTAGTAGGCCCCGATTCTGCAAGATCTCTTTTCAGCACCGACTTGCACATAAAATTAAAACACATTTGCAAATTCTCACTTTTAAATTCGGCCTTGTCAGAATTTTCAAATTGCTCGTCAAGCTTAGCCCACAACTCTCCCGTGGTGTGATCGAACTCGGGAAACCATTTGTTTGCATTAGTTTTGAGTACATGGAAGTAGAAGTTCTTGAGCTTGGTGTGATTTTCTTCAGAAGGGTCCGAATACGAGAGCACTCGGTAGCTACTGGTGAAGTTCATGCTGGGCATATAGACACCCGTGAAAATGTTCTTCTTTTCCACTTTACTCACATCGAAGAGTATGGGAAAACTCTTGGCATCCAGAAGAATTATGATGCGAGGATTGGGAAATAAAGGCGGGCCAGGTGACATATTCACTCTGAATATGGTGCTCTTGTATTTCTCAATGCGCTTCTTGTAGAAATTATCTACTCCTTCCTTTATGAAATAGTCAAAGCGATCCACAATGGCTCCAATGATGGGCAAGCCATAGCTTTTAGGGACCTCTTGTATTAAAAAGAAATAGGCATTTTGAAAAAGTAGTTTTTAAACATTTCTACTAAAAAGAAATTTATAACATGTGGGTATCTAAATAAATTACATATTTGAAAAGTAGACTTCGAGCACTACATTTTATATTACTAATTTTTTTTGAGATTTAATCTCTAAGAATCTCAAATTAAGACATCAATTGACAAGAAAATTTTAAAAAAATGGAAAACACTTCCACTTTTTGTCCAAAAGTGGGACTCAACTTCTTGCAGCCACCCTAAATGTAATGGATAGGTAGAATATTAACATCGTTGTGTTTCTACATGAATTACTTTCCTCCCATGTTTGGAGTATGGTTAGGCACGTATAGACAATTAAAGACATGGTATTCTATATAAAAAAATTATTTAGATATTTATATTTATAATGATATATATATATATATATATATATATATATATATATATATATATATATATATATATATATATATATATATATATATATATATATATATATATATATATATATATATATATATATATATATAGTTTTACTTTATATATTGTCATAAATATATATAGAAATATTTATATATTTATTCTTATTTGATGTTATATTTTTGGGGTCTCTTTCTGTATTTTATTTTATGTCGGTGCATACACACACACACACACACACACACACATGCTTACTCCTATTTATATTTATATTTTATTGTTATATATGTGTGTGTGTGCGCGCGCTTATATATCCTATATAGTCTTATAGTTTTTCTCAAATTTATTTACCTCTCTCCATAGTCTTTCCTATGGTCGAGGGGTGATTAAGTTAGAACTTTTCCTATCTTTAATTTACCCTTATAGGATAACTTAAGATATCCCATCTTTAATATGCTTGGTGGTACATGAGCCTTTTCTGGCCTTACGGATATAGGATTGTATGATGGAATTACTAAAATATTTTAGGTGTTATTAAATGGAAAGGGATTAAGGCATCTTGTGCCGGCATGATTACCTCATATTTCAAGGCACTGATGGGTATTAATTAAGGTAAAGGCTCACACAGATTTTGGGTATATGAGGGGTCAAGCTAGACACTTCTCCTTAATTGAATTAGTAGAAAGAAAATTGTGAGGGTTTCAACAATGGACATTCCCATTCACATGAAACCAAGATAGCAAGAGATGTCATTTTGGGGAGAGATTACTAACTTGAAGCTACAAAAGATGATAAAGGTGAAACATAGTTTGATTGTTAGGGCAACTGTTAGCTTGTGGTGACTAATCAGGAAAGTACTATCCAGGAAAGTACTATACACTTTTGAGGCCGACTACTTTTTTCGGTTATTTGGGCCGACTTCTTATAACTCATTCTAACCCTAAAGCGGGAAAATATTGTATAATATGGCTTAGGGTTAGGGATTTTTACGAAGTATGATTTTTAGTACTTGCGGCAGAGTTGGGCTGTAAGGGATTACGGATTGTAATCAGGTTGTAATCACTGGATAATAATAATATTGGACTCGCTGTTGGTGGACGTAGCCCAGGGATTGGGTGAACCACGTTAAATCTGTGTGCCATTGTGTTCTATTCTGTGTGGTTTATTATTTTCTGATATTAGTTATATTGCACATAATTGTTATTTCTGCCTTGTTAATCCTAACAAGTGGTATCAGAGCGAGGTTATTTCATTCGTTCTTTCATCTATTCTCTGAAGCAGGTCTCACGAGTTAGTGGGAGAGTCTCTCGGTTAAGTGGGAGAAATGGCAGAAGAGGGTAGGCTGAAGGTTGATAAGTTTAATGGGCAGAACTTCCAGTTATGGAAGATGCAAATGGAGGATTATCTCTATCAGAAGGATCTATGGCGGCCATTAGAGGGAGTAGCCAAGAAAGAGCAATCAATGTCTCAGGAGGATTGGGATATTTTGGATAGGAAGGCACTGGGGAGTATTCGTCTATGCCTAGCACAATCGGTGGCATTCAATATTACTGAAGCAAAGACAGCTAAAGATCTGATGGAAACCCTAGCGAAGTTGTATGAAAAGCCTTCAGCTTCAAACAAGGTATTTCTTATGAAGCGTTTATTTAATATGAAAATGGTAGAAGGTGGATCAGTTACTGATCATTTGAATGAGTTTAATATAGTTACAAGTCAATTAACCTCAGTTAAAATTACTTTTGATGAAGAGGTTAGGGCTCTCTTGATTTTGTGTTCTTTGCCAGAAAGCTGGAATGGCTTGGTAATGGCCGTTAGTAATTTTGTTTCTGGTTCTAATACCCTAAAGTATGATGATGTTATTGGTGTTATATTGAGTGAGAAAATTCATAGGAAAAGCTCAGGGGCATCCACATCGGGTAGTGTATTGAACATAGAAAGTAGAGGCAGAACAAGAGATAGAGGAAACAACTCTGGAAATCATGGGAAATCAAGAGGAAAATCAAAGGGAAAGAGGTCTGAATCTAAAGGGCCAAATGATTTCTGGTATTGTGGAAAACCAGGTCATAAGAAGAAAGATTGTTGGTCTCGGAAGAAAGATCAAGGAGACAAAAATGATGGAAACAAGGAGGCAAATGTGGTAAGTAACAAATCTGAGGAGGATGCTTTGCTCTTGTCCTTAGAAAGTATTGATGATTCATGGGTTTTAGATTCTGGGGCTTCATTTCATGCTACACCCCATAGAAGTTATTTTGTTGATTATGTCCAAGGGGATTTTGGGCTAGTTTATTTGGGAGATAATGAACCCTGTCAGATTGTTGGAAAGGGAAAAATTAAGATTAAGTTGCAGAATGGGAATCATTGGCTACTACAAGAGGTAAGACATGTTCCAAGGCTGAGTAGGAATTTAATTTCAGCAGGGCAACTGGGTGATGAGGGTTGCACAGTTACTTTTAATGATAAAAATTGGAAGGTTTCAAAAGGTTCCTTAGTTATAGCAAAAGGTGTGAAAGTAGGCACCTTATATCTTTGTACAGGTCATACTGTTCCTTCTACTTTAATTGTTTCAGAAGATAATGAATGCTCAGGAATAGTGGCTGCAGTTGAGCAGGAAGAACATCAAACTGTTGCTTTAGATTTTGACACAGCACTGTGGCACAACAGACTCGGGCACATGAGTGAAAAAGGTATGAAATTACTTCATTCAAAGAAAGTTTTACCTGGTCTGAAATGTGTCAATATAGATTTCTGTGAAAGTTGTGTTTATGGAAAACAAAAGAGAGTTAGTTTTGTGAAGAGTGGGAAGGAAAAGAAAAATGAGAGATTAGAGCTTGTGCATACAGATGTATGGGGACCAGCTCAGGTATCTTCCCTTGGTGGCTCTCTATATTATGTTACATTTATAGATGATGCAACAAGAAAAGTATGGATTTATTTCCTTAGACAGAAATCTGATGTATTTCAAACTTTTAAGAAATGGAAATGCTTGGTTGAGACTGAGACTGGTAAAAAGTTAAAATGTCTCAGATCTGATAATGGTGGTGAGTATTGCAGCACAGAATTTGAAGAATATTGTTCCTCTAATGGTATTCTTAGGCAGAAAACTGTACCAAGGACTCCACAAGAAAATGGAGTGGCTGAACACATGAACAGGACAATAATGGAGCGTGCAAGGAGTATGAGGTTGCATGCTAGGCTGCCCAAAAATATGTGGGCAGAGGCAGTGAACACTGCTGTTTATTTAATCAATAGAGGCCCCTCTACTCCTTTGGACTGTGGTATTCCAGAGGAAGCATGGAGTGGTAAGAAGGTGAGTTATTCTTTTCTCAAAACCTTTGGTTGTGAAGCTTTTGCACTTATAGATTCTGAAAATAGAACCAAGCTGGAAGCTAAGTCAAAGAAATGTGTATTTGTTGGGTATGGCATTGATGAATTTGGTTATAGGCTTTGGGATTTTGAAAATCATAAAATTGTAAGAAGCAGGGATGTCATATTCAATGAGAAAGTATTGTACAAAGATCTGTTGCTGCAGCATGAGAAGAAAGAAAATGACTATGTAGTACTGGATGATACTCCACAAGTTCATGTTCCAGTAGTTCCTTATGCTCCGCAACAACAGCAACAACAAATACCACACACCCCAGTGAGTGTTAGACGGTCAACAAGGCTAAGTAGACCTCCAGAAAGATTTTCTCCATCTTTGTATTCTATTCTGTTAACAGATGCTGGTGAACCTGAATGTTATAATGAAGCTGTGCAGGTGGATACAAAGCTTCAGTGGGAGTCTGCAATGACAGATGAAATGGACTCTTTGCTGAAAAATCAGACATGGGATTTATGTAAGTTACCTGCAGGTAAAAGGGCTTTACAGAATAAATGGGTTTACAGGATCAAAGAAGAGGATGGAGGTACGAAAAGATTTAAAGCCAGATTAGTTGTAAAAGGATTTGCACAGAAACATGGTATTGATTTTGATGAGATATTTTCTCCAGTTGTTAAAATGACTTCTATTCGTACTGTTTTAAGTATTGTGGCTACTGAAGATTTGCATTTAGAGCAGCTTGATGTTAAAACAGCCTTTCTTCATGGTGATTTGGATGAAGAAATATATATGGTTCAGCCACAAGGATTTGAGGTCAAGGGTAAGGAGAATTTGGTGTGCAGATTGCAGAAAAGTTTATATGGCTTGAAGCAAGCACCTCGGCAATGGTATATTAAATTTGACACTTTTATGAATGGGCATGGATATAGTCGGTGTCATTCTGACCATTGTGTTTATTTTAAGAGGTTGGATGATGACAGCTACATTATTTTATGTTTATATGTTGATGATATGCTTGTAGCTGGGTCTAACATGGATCACATTAAGGGGTTGAAACAACAATTAGCAAAATCTTTTGCTATGAAGGATTTGGGGGCAGCAAAACAAATCCTTGGTATGAAAATTTGTAGGGATAGAAAAAATAGGAAATTGTCTCTATCTCAGGCTGATTATATTGAGAAGGTGTTGCAACGTTTCTCTATGGAAAATGCCAAAGCTGTCAGCACACCTTTGCCTGGTCATTTGAAATTGACTAAGGATATGTGTCCCAAGACACCAGAAGAAGAGACTAAAATGTCTAAGGTACCTTATGCTTCAGCTGTAGGGAGCTTAATGTATGCTATGGTATGTACTAGGCCAGATATTGCACACGCAGTGGGAGTCGTTAGCCGTTATATGAGTAACCCTGGTATTGAGCATTGGAATGCAGTCAAATGGATTCTTAGATATTTGAGAGGCACATCCAGTAAGTGTTTACACTTTGGGGGTTCTACTACTACTGTACAAGGCTATGTTGACTCAGATTTGGCAGGAGATATAGATAGCAGGTGGAGTACTACAGGTTATATATTTACTGTTGGTGGGACAGCAGTGAGTTGGATTTCTCGACTACAAAAGGTGGTTGCTTTATCCACTACAGAGGCAGAGTATGTTGCTGCTACAGAGGCAGCCAAGGAGATGATATGGCTTCAATTCTTCATGGAAGAATTGGGACATCCACAAAAGGATAATTTTCTACATACAGATAGCCAAAGTGCCATTCATCTTGCAAAGAATTCTGCTTTGCACTCAAAGACAAAACACATACAGTTGCGGTACCATTTCATTCGATCAGTTTTGGATGATGGACAGTTAAGGTTGGAAAAGATTCATACTGATGATAATCCAGCAGATATGTTTACCAAGGTAGTAACAAGGGAGAAGTTGAACTCATGTTCAGCTTCAGTTGGTCTTTTAGACTGAACAAAATAAAGGAACAACTGAGTCCAAGGTGGTTCAATCCAGTGGGAGCCTCATGTGGGTAGCGGTATTGCTACAGGATCAGTCTCCAAGTGGGAGGTTTTTTAGTATAGTGTGGATACTGATCAGTCACCAAGTGGGAGATTGTTAGCTTGTGGTGACTAATCAGGAAAGTACTATCCAGGAAAGTACTGTACACTTTTGAGGCCGACTACTTTTTTCGATTATTTGGGCCGACTTCTTATAACTCATTCTAACCCTAAAGCGGGAAAATATTGTATAATATGGCTTAGGGTTAGGGATTTTTACGAAGTATGATTTTTAGTACTTGCGGCAGAGTTGGGCTGTAAGGGATTATAGATTGTAATCAGGTTGTAATCACTGGATAATAATAATATTGGACTCGCTGTTGGTGGACGTAGCCCAGGGATTGGGTGAACCACGTTAAATCTGTGTGCCATTGTGTTCTATTCTGTGTGGTTTATTATTTTCTGATATTAGTTATATTGCACATAATTGTTATTTTTGCCTTGTTAATCCTAACAGCAACATTAAAGATAGTAGGGAAGGAATTCTCCATGTTAGAAGACCGCCCTAAGAATAACACAGAGGTAATTGTACTGTTTGTGGCCACATTCTTACATGTGGATAGAGACAAGGAAGACATTAGGGATTTGTATTATATTTTATTTGTGGAATTCCTCTTGGAGGAATTAGAAGTCATTTTGGAAAATATAGACGGTAATTTATACATTCCAAAATGGAGTGAATATGGAGTCAGGGATCGTCCAGTTAGATTCTATCCCATCCTAATGATCGAGAATGGGGAAAAATTTGTAAAGAGACTTCCCACCATTAAGAGAAACTAGCTTTTACTTTTGAGTATTTTGCATTTTCGGGTCCACAAGGAGTGGAAGGGGTTGGAATGGTTTATGGAAGTAGGTAGAGTGGACCACAATGATGATGAAGAAGAGGAAGGAAATGGCAAGATGGAGAAGTCAAACACCCTAGGAAAGGAAGTTGTATAGCCGAAATAAGGGCATAGACCTTTTTTGATAAAATGTTGTCACTAGTCCAGGCTAAAATATAGACTCTTTTTCAATAGTTCTTAGTCTAAGACATAAGCCTTTTGTAAGTAACCACAAAGGCTAAATACTCATATCATAGTTATTGTTTGTATATTGTAGCTTTAAAGTTTAATGAGTACTGATGATGTGGGACTGTAGTCTAGTTGCTACTATAGAGTCATCCTGACTCTACTCGGAGATCTTTCCTTTGGATCTCTTAGGGCATTCAGCACCCTAAACCGAAGTAAGTCACTAAGAACTCTACTTCCTCTTCAAGACTCGGTCCCCATCGACAAGTTACTCTCCTCTCTCATTGAATCTACACAAGTAGATCCACTCTACTCATTCAACTAGTGCTTTCACAACATCGTCCTCACTTTCTCCCCTAGTTGGATTGTCATCGAGCTCACCTAGGGTAAGATCTCCAGACTCATATCTGTTGCTTCTTCTACCAGAAACAAAAAGAAGGAAACTATGTACAAGGGCTCCTCTCAAGTTCCATCTAGACACATGGCTCTCACCATGGATTCAAGAACCTCAAGGAGCCATTCAATGTTTACAACCCAGAACGGGTAAAGAACTCACAACTTGCAAATAGAAAACAAAATGAGTCAATCTACTTGCATGCACAGTAAACCACAAAGCTTGAAATCAAAAGTACACAACCTGCAACTTTTCATTAACTAAAAATAACAAAAACCATCCCAAATATCCAACCACCACCTTGACTCTTACAACCGCCCCCCCCCCCTTTAAAAAGGAGGCCTGGGATGTCATAAATAACCACCCCATCTTTGGAACAGTCTTAACTGCCCATTATGTTGAAAGCATCTTGTTAGGAACCGTTACGACTGACCATATTATCCACTACAGACAAGATCTGCTTTTCAGGGGCTGTTACAACTAGTTTTACCGAGAAACATCAATGTAAACTCAACAATAGTACCGAGTAGCATGGGTACCAAGTAGTAACATTACTGAGTACCAGTCTCACCGAGAACTTGTATTACCGAGCACCAACAATATCGAGCACCAGTGTTACTAAGCACTAGTAATACTGAGCACGAGTATTACCGAGCGACTTCAATACATACCCAACAGCTTATCTAAGGTTCCTGATGCCTTGGTTGGATTTCTAGAGGCTTACAAGTTCTACCTCTAACACACAACATAACTGAAAGCAAACATCTAAGAACTAGAGTGTTTATTCACCGGCTTGACCCGTTTTTCACTTGGTCATTACAAGAGTGAATGAACAAACACTTTACAGACCAACTTAAAGCAAATCTAAAAGTTCTTAAGGGTCCTTAACCCTAGTTTTCTAGGTGCTCCTGCACCAACTGAACTCTGGTAGCTAGGCTAGTAGTACTTTCTTGGTACTGGATTACAAACTTTTAAGATATATGGGTACAATGTATATGGATATTATAATATGGTCTTATTTTGGTAAATGTGAGCTCTGGGCATATCTATGGAGATGATCTTTAGTGTGTAAAGAAATTTAGGTTGGAGTTAAGGGTTAGCTCTAGTTTTGGGGTTGTTTTGTTTTGGTTTTTTTTTGTTGTTGTTGTTGTTGTGTGTGTGTTTATTTTTAATGGGCTTCTAAGGCTATGATAATTTTAGGCTCTTGATACAATTTAAGGTTGGACAGACTAGTACAAGGGCTACTTATTCTAAATGTTATTTATGGATCTATGAGTAGATTCATCATGGTTATAAGCACATTTACTCTATAAATATTATTGAATTCATTTTAAGGTTACTATGAAATGACTTTTGAGTTCTAGGGGAATCTATGCTTGGTAATTCAGGTTAGTTTAAGGGCTAGCCATGGTTATGGGTGTATCTAGTTTTTATTTATTCTATTTTATTTATATAAGCTTATATTCCCTTTCTTCATTTGTATTTCTAGGGTTTTCATTATTTAAGGTTTTGTAAATATTTTGGAAGGATGGATTTTAAGCCCATTTCATCATATCAACCTAATGGATGAATATGCTTTGTGTAATTCATGGATCTATTAGAGGGATCATTACAGCTATGCAAATATGTCATTTATTGAATATTATTGGATTCTTAAGAAGGGAAGCTTTTATATTAAATAACAGTGGTTTCTAGAAAGAGAACATTATGATTTAAGGAAGAGTTCCAAGATTCATGGCTTATTTTTAGTATGGACAATATTTAAATGAATGCTAGATGAATTCTGACCCTATTGCAGAAAATCTGGTCCATTCGAGTAGAATGGTAGCAAAGGAGGTCCAGTATTAGAGGAATAGTATCTGATTTAGAAATGGTATTAAGTGATTTGGTAAATCTTATTAAACCGTGCTCTACAAATTTATTGAGTAGATTATGAAATAATAAGTCACTAACTTGGGTGATGCAGGATTCATGGATACTAACCAGTTGATGTTTAGCAGTGGGTAGTTAGGATGCTTCATATGATGGTACTCGTAGGAAAGGATTGTATAAAGAAGAAGGGATCATTTGAGAAGGAAAAGGTCATTTGAAAGACTCGTAAAGAATCAAGATAGAAGGGATCATAGCGAAAAGTGAAGACATGGTAGGAAGGACAAGCCTGATGAAACTATTATAATTTGTATCTTTGCTTTGTTGTAAATGGCATGACTTTCCTTGATGTAATCTAAGTATCTTAGATAAAAAAATGTTTCCCTACAAAAAGAAAGGTAAGAATGTAATAAATCATGAAGTATTAAGCATGTAAATGAGGGGCTTGTCCCTCCTTTAATATAACCCGTAAAAGCGGCTTGTATGAATTATCGAATCTGGACTTCCATAGTCCTGGTCTATACCGAGGTTTTTCTTTCCTTCACTCTTTTCCTCTGGTGTCCGCACTGAACGGAGGTGTAAACATATTTATATATTAATAAAATTTAATCAATGGCTTCAACCTATTACTTATCAAAAAATAAATTCAGATATAAATTATTTTTCATTCATTTAACAAATTTATTATTTATAATTAATTAATTTTGTTTTGTTTTAAGTTTTTAATTTATTTTAATTTATAAGTATTTTTATGAAAATGTAAATAATAACTAAAAATTATTAAAATTAATCTAGTTTGTAATTATTAAAATTTTATTTATTCTTTAATAATTATGTTTGTAATATGTATTTTAATTAATATAATATTACTAATAGTTCAATTTCGTTAAATTATAAAAATTACTTTTAAATTTCATCATTTATCAACTTAATAAGTTTTTTATTTGTTATTATTTCTATAATCATCATTTTTTTGTGTGTGTCTCTCTCTCTAACATAAAAAGACTTTATTGGTAATGGATGTTGTTTATCTTGTTGATTTAAAGGTTTTATTTTTAGTCATGTATGGATCCTTGTATCTGGTTGCATAGTTAATGTGAAGCTCCCCTCCTTTATATGTCCTTTTAGATCTCTCTCTCCCTCCATATTTCAAACATAACATGACTTTGTTGGTAATGGATGTTGTTTATTTTCATGATTTAGAAGTTTTAGTTTTAGTCATGTTTGGAACCTTGTATGTGGTTGCATAGTTGATGTGAAGTTATCACTTCTCAAGTTAAACCTTTCCTACACAAACATAATCATTTGCAAAATGGCCTAGCAATTGACATCATGTAGTACACAAATATTTACAAAAATTAGACCAAAAATTTTCCCAATTGACTTTCCACACCTCTTTGACGTACCCATTACACACCAAGATACAATTGCTAGTATATATAACCATTGGAAAAATGTAAACCCCATATATTTTGGTATAGCGTTCGATCGACAACTCCCAACCTTAAATTGATGAATGTATGTCGTTAGAGTTGTTGAGATTTCAATAGAAATGCTTTAAAAAATTAAAATGAACATGTCTCCTTATGGATTGTGACTCAATTAGATAGGAGAGAATGTGAACTTATGTTGGTGCATACTATACAGACCAAATGAAGGAATGTCGTGTGGTTCACAAGAAGATGTGGCGAATTCACGAGGACATTTAAATTGTGTATCGTTAATAAGTAGCACATGGTTTGTAGGGTTGTGTGGGGGGTATTGTCTATGCAGCACCCAAAGTGACTCATTTATTGTAATTATTAATTAATTAAAAATATTATATACATTATATTTCAAATTTTAATTAATTAATTTTTATTTTAAATTAATTAATAATTACAGTAAATGGGTTATTTTGTGTGTTGCATAGATGTTGCATGTGTAGTGTTGGGTGCACCACGTTTTCATTGAGCAAAAGGTCGGCAACTGACTCAAATAAATTGTCATAGTGCAAGCCATGTGTCATGACACCACAAAGGTGGTGATCTACGAATGCGGTTAAGCTCCCTACAAAATGCACCGTTGACTAAATTTTAAAAAATGAAAAACACAATAGATTTTCACGAAGTTTTCAGCATCTGTTGTTCTTCATGATCTGCACATTTTGTGATAGAAAACTAACAAAAAAATTGCAAAAAATCAATTTGAAAAAGAAAAGTTTGAATTTTTTTATTTTTTTTGGGGTCATCTTTAGTACATTCTAGCACATAAGACGCCACAAATTGATTAATTTTCACACGCAAAGAAAGATACATGGATTTGGAAAGGACATTCTCGGTCATTATCATCGAATATCAAAATGCAAATAGGCACCTACTCTGTCTGTCCTAATCCTGGGACCATTTTGATTGACAATAGGCACGTCTTTATTATGCAGAGGAATACAGAAAGACTAGACAAACATTAAAAAGAGTGACATATGGCAAATTAAGAAGTGGCCTTCTGCAGGGAGGTAAAAACAACTTTGCTGGTTGTGGACGGGTCGATCTCGAAGTAGTCATAATGAGCGAACACATGCGCCACCAGCAGCCGTGATATCATCACCACAAAATTCTTCCCCGCACACTGCTTGTTATGCACCGTCGTCTCCTCCGTCTCCGGCCCATTCGACCACAACACATATTTCAACAATTTCTCCCCTTCCTCTCCCATGAAACGCCGGGGAAGAAACTCCTCAGGATTGTCGAACACCTTGGTATCTCTGGTAGCAAATGGTTGATACCCACCAAGCATCTCGCCCTTCTTCACCGCATATTTCCCATCGTGCGACTCCACCACCAAATCCTCTTTCGCGTGTCCGTACTGGAACGGCACGGGCGGCTCGATCCTCAGCGCTTCATACACCGTCGAACGGACCAACGCCATGCTCTCCAGTGCTCTCATGTTCAATCCTCCGTTAGCTCTAATAGCAGCTCTTACTTCTTCAGCCAGATCTGCGTGCAACTGCTTGCCGGCCGCCGCAATATGTTGTATGAGGCTGGGAAAAAAAACGAACATTCCTCCGAAGGTGTTGAAGCAAATGTTGAACACTAAATTATGACACGCCTCATCTCGCTTTAGGCCGAACTGCTCCTCCGCCGCGTCCAGCGCCTCTTTGCCATACGTCCAGAAGAAATCGTACACCTTGTTGTAGTCCCCACGCACGAGAAGAAACGCCAGAGGGACCGCGTGGATTGTGACCTCCTCCAAGACCTTGGGAAGCACGCCAGTGCTCGCAATTGGAGCGAGCTGAAGACCAATCCACTTCTGGACATAAGTAGGCCCATTTGTTCCCAGACTTGCCGCCCCCGAATCTGCAGGATCTCTGTTGAGCACCGACCTGCACAGAAAATTAAAACACATTTGCAAATTCTCGCTGTTAAACTCGGCCTTGCCGGACTTTGCAAATTGCTCGTCAAGCTTAGCCCACAGCTCTCCAGTGGCGCGATCGAACTCGGGAAACCATTTGTTTGCATTGGTTTTGAGTACATGGAAGCAGAAGTTCTTGAGCTTGGTGTGATTTTCTTCAGAAGGGTCCAAATACGAGAGCACTCGGTAGCCGCCGGTAAAGTTCGTGCTGGGCATGTAGACGCCCGTGAAAACGTTCTTCTTTTCCACTTTACTCACATCGAAGAGTATGGGAAAACTCTTGGCGTCCAGCAGAATTATGACGCGCGGATCGGGAAACAAGGGCGGGCCGGGCGGCATATTCACTCTGAATACGGTGCTCTTATATTTCTCAATGCGCTTCTTGAAGAAATTGTCTACTCCTTCCTTTACGAAATAGTCAAAGCGATCCGCAATGGCTCCAATGATGGGCAAGCCATAGCTTCCAGGGACCTCTTGAACTCCTTCATCGCTCGAAGAAGCCATGCTCACAATCCTCTCAATCTCAAATCAAACAATAACTTTCGAATCTGAATACGATATAACCCCAAAAACGGGCTTGGGTGGATTGGAACACCAACACTGGTATGTATTTATATAGCTTTGAGAGTTATCCGCGTTAAAAAAGCCTGACAGGGTAGGTAACTCGCGGATTTACATCTACCCTCCATTATTGATTTTCTATTGCCGACCAATGAACGAATCGTCGGAGTCTCTATTATTGAGGTGGGAAATAATATAGAATTCGCGCATGTTGCCGCGAATTTCGGTGATTTTATTTGGTCATTTAAAACGTTACCGATGGAATCCATCGTGCTTGCGCAGATATTTAAAATTGAATGATGATGCTCGTGGGTGACACGGAAACATGCCACGTTATCCACAATTTGCATGGGAAAGTCACGAGGCTTAAATTCCGCGCCTGTTGTCTTTTTTATTGGGAGTAGCGAGTTGAAAATTTTACCAAATGTGATTTCTTTTCTTAATAATAAATCAAAAGTTAGAACCATAATTAGAGGATCTTATAAGTTTGAGATATTTGAATTCCAAGTAGTGATTATGGAAATAATAGGGTAGATGTGGGAAGAACGTGGGAAGGAATGTATGTATTAGGTGTAGCAATTAAATTAAAAAAGAATGAGTTGCAAACAATGGAAGTAGTAGGGTAACATTAGAATTCCTAATAAAGGTATGGGTGAGGTTAAAAGAGAAGAATGGATAAGATATACTATTATAAAGATTGGTGTAAGTTCCATCATATTGCAAGATTTATTTATAACTTTCTAATATGTTACAAATTTTTTTTGTAAATGGATAATAAAATTGATTTTGTTTGAATGCATTTATAAATGTTTGTCTTTATAAGTAACATAATTTATTTGTCCACATATGCATCATGGTCATAATCTTCTAGATCATCTAAGTTGGTTTCAATAAGAGCACCACCAAAGATAGCACTCTCACTAGAATAGACAACCATGTTAGACTTTTGGATGCATTTTATTACATAAATAAATTATATCAAATACACCAAGCTTGTTACGAGAGGTTAATGGAAAAGGGAAAGAGCTTGAAATTTCTAATTTTTCAATCAATCTTGAGAGCCCTTAACATTGGACTCGAGTTTGACAAGATTGAACAAGGATAAGAAAATATAAATCTCAAGATTAAGAACATATATATGTAAGTCTAAGTTGATTAAAGGGGTGATATAGGATAGTTCTAGTTATGGGGCCACCATAATGCACTGACCTCATAGACACTTCCAAATAGGATCAAAGGTTGTCAATATGCACACGTAGGAGTAAATGGAGATGGATAATGATTTAGAAATGAGTAAAACTTAACACAATTGTGCTACTTATCATTATACAATTATATTAGGTCGTTCCATCAAAATAAACATTACAAAAAATTATATTAAAAAGCTAATGAGAATAAAATTATATTAAAAAGTTAATGAGAATTTTTTTCCCATAAACTATTTGACAATATAATAAGATACCAAACTTTTGCAAAATCATTGTGCTTAAAATATTATGAAAGAATGAAAAATTAAATTCATAAATATTTGTACAAATTGATAATGTACATTAGATAAATGAATTAAAAAATTTAAAAACATCCCCGCACAGGTAGGTGAGTTGGCTTGAGGCTGTGGGTGGACGACTCATGGTCTCGGGTTTGACTCCCTCTCGGATTTTAAAAGGAGAGACGACTTGTGGGCAGTTGATCTCACCCCTTGGGGGACTAGTTCTGCCCTAGCTCACACAGGTACCCAAGATACGGACTGCTGGACGCTGGACTAGATTGCGGAAATACTCCATGTACTAAAAAAAAAAAAAACATCCCTGAAACCAAAAACAACTTATAGAACCATGAATAACACACCCCATAACACCCCCATAACAAGACACTAAAACCTTAAATAATTTATAACTGCCTTTTCAAAACCTCCCTTAAAGAGTAACTATTTTGTCCAACTCTATTTATCACATAAAATACTCAAATTTTAAAACATATTTAAATCAAAAAGTTGCTATCACAGACCCCCCCCCAATCAATGCATGCACAACAGCTAGGACCTGTCTACACACGGTTTTCACCTTGGAATAAGTAGGTGAGTTCATTTTAAAAATGAAAGATCTTATCTAGTCCTGGCTCGTATGACATCTTCGACAACAATTTAGGAAAAAAACACTTCTCCCAAAACAGAAATGGCAGAATGTGGAATCGTTTGCTAGGTAAGGACAATGACATATTGCCGACCGACGACGCGTCCTTCCAAAAGTTCCCCACCGACTACTCAAATATCAGTAATCCGCTCGGCACATGCGAAAAAACTCAAAGTCCCTTCAGTCTTAACCTATCAGTAAAATATTATCCGTAATTCACTTTACTCCTGTGTATCTGTGGCCTGCCTGATATGAAATAGACTTTAAACATGGAAAACATGGGTTGGAAATTTTTTATTGTACATCGGAGAATTCGTCATCGCATTTATGAGCATTAATGAATTGGTCCCACGTGATTACGATTGTATGGATAAGATAGAAATCAGGCATACAGTGCTAGTTGAAGTGTGAAATAGAATCCGAGGGGAATATTTGCTGAAGTGACGCCATGTTAAATTATTGAGAAGCCATTAGCTCGCCCGTTCATGTATAAATAGACATGTGGAGTAGCCAAAGTATCTCAATCTCAACTAGTGTGAGTGTTTCAAGAGCTGGTTTGATCGCCAACTTACACGTTAAGCCTTTGCGTGAGAGAGAGAGAGAGAGTTTGGAGTAGGGAAATAGTTTTTAGGTGTAGCCAAGATGAATGTCTCAAGTTTATTGAATAACATCTCTGTTCCAAAATTCCCAACAATCCCAACAATTCCAACCGTTTCATTGCCCTCTAAAAATGGGGATCTGGGGACGTTTGAAATCAAGGGAGAAGTGGTGTTAATGAAAGCATATCTTGCAGATGTTACAGACTACTCTGCCACGATAGCAGACAGTGTCTCTGAATTGCTCGGGCAGAAAGTATTTCTTCAGCTCGTCAGTAGCGACAAGATAGATCAAGGTAAAATAGATCAAATGAGTTATAATTTTTTTTTCTTTGCTTTATATTTCATGATGAATCATAAAGTTCCTTTAAAGTTTTTAAAATGAGTAGAAAATACTTAAATGAAGGGATAGGCGGGATAGGCTCTATGATTAGAAGAATAGTTTAGTAAGAGTATTTATTATATTATATTTGACTAGGTGAGTATTTTTCCGTAGAATGTTGGGATGAAATAATTAATTTATTATATTATCTAACTTACTACTGGTAATGGTGTAGATTCGGGATTGGGGAAGAAAGGAGAAGAGGAAACAATAAGCTGGAACCCACTGGATGGTCCCATCGCTGGCGACTCGAAATTCTCCGTCAGCTTCACCTGGAAGACTGAACTGGGAGTGCCCGGTGCATTGCTGGTCAGGAACGCTCATCCGAGGGAGTTCTTCTTGAAATCACTCTCTCTTTCCGCTGTACAAGGAAAACTTCCAGCACTTCGATTTGTCTGTAACTCATGGATCCATCCTTACTATTTATTCAACAAAACAGACCGGGTCTTCTTTTCTACTCAGGTATTAATTTGAAACAAAGAATCTGAGAACCTGGTTGTGATCAAATAACAACGTATTATTAATGTGCATTGTACCCTCAACATTGGTGTTTTCAGAGTCATCTCCCAAATGAAACACCGGCAGGATTGGTGACATTGAGAAAGCGAGAGCTGGCTACACTGCGTGGAAATGGTACCGGAGAGAGAAAGTTTTATGAACGTGTGTATGACTACGATCTTTATAATGATCTGGGCAACCCAGATAGTGATCGCGATCTCCGCA
The DNA here is from genome assembly GCA_027943335.1 of Chamaecyparis obtusa. Taxonomy (NCBI): domain Eukaryota; kingdom Viridiplantae; phylum Streptophyta; class Pinopsida; order Cupressales; family Cupressaceae; genus Chamaecyparis; species Chamaecyparis obtusa. The sequence goes on from BSBK01012346.1 coordinate 46,123, forward strand.
GGGAAGTGCTTGGTGGGTCGCAGGACCTGCCTTATCCCAGAAGATGTAGAACTGGACGTGCCCGCTCCAAAACAGGTTAATCTCTAAATATATCAGAACTTCAAGGACTTGTGTAATGTTAATTGGTTTTAGTTTAAATTAGTTTGGAGATTCAATTAATGATAATGTTTGTACTTTGACAGATCGGAAGTTCGAGAGCTTGCCTCTCTTGCCCACCACCCAATACTACATTCCCCCAGACGAGAAGTTCCCTCATATCAATCTGTCCGACTACAGGGCTAATCTGGTGCGAGCCTTCGCCAAAAAGGTGATACCCACCATCAAATCCATATTTGGTGACGAATTCCACTCCCTGCAAGACGTGAAAGATATTTACAGCAAAGGCCTCCCCAAGTCTCTCAATAATGTTATGGATCTTAGTCGAGACTTGATTCCTCTCCAAATGGTGAAGGGACTGCTCAGCACACAAGACCAATCTCTCATTAATTTCACAGTTCCCCAACTTATTAAGGGTGCGATATCAACGCCATTTGTTTAAATCAAGTTTAAGTGATTTATGCTAGTGCCAGTTATGGAATAACATATTATTGGTACCAAAATTTTGAACTTTTATTTCTGACTTGCAGGTGACGAGCATGCGTGGAAGACAGACGAAGAGTTTGCACGCCAAGCCCTTTCCGGTCTCAATCCCATGGCCATTCAATGTCTGCAGGCAAGCAAACTGAAAACTCCCATCCTCATCTAATTAGTGTCAGAGATCAATCTCGTTGCTCTAGTTGAATACTGTTTATAATACCAATATTCTTCTCTTAAACTTGGAACAGAGCTTTCCTCCATCAAGCAGCTTGGACGCCGAGTTATACGGTCCTCAAGAGAGTTCTATAACAGCAGAGCATATCGAGAAAAACCTCGATGGCTTCACAGTGCAGCAGGTATGTTACATCCAATATATGCTCTGATTCAACTAGTTTCACAAGATATACATTAAAAAAAAAGAGAGATAATTTCGATCTTCTGACTAATGTCATGATGGGATTAAATGTGAATGATTTGATTAGGCTTTGGAAGGAAAAAAACTGTTTATGTTGGACTACTACGATGCCTACATGCCCTACATCGAGCGCATTAACAAAGAATCAGATCAGCGAAAAATGTATGCATCCCGCACTCTCTTCTTCCTCACAGACCAAGGAATTCTGAGGGTCGTTGCGATCGAGTTGTGTTTGCCTCACACCAGTCTCACCCAAGCTGAAAGAAAAGTCTACACCCCTGCACAAGATGGAGAAGAAGGCGCTCTGTGGCTGCTCGCCAAGGCGCATTCAAGAGTTAATGATGCCGGTTATCACCAGTTAATCAGTCATTGGTAAGATCACATTGAAACAAGACAGTAATTTGGTTTTAAATCAAACGGACAAATTAATGTCACGATGATTAATTTTTTACCAATCTTCATGCAGGCTAAGAACTCATGCTGTCATCGAGCCTTTCATCATTGCTACTCACAGGCACCTAAGCAAAATGCATCCCCTCCACAAATTGTTACTCCCTCATTATTTCGACACCATGGACATTAATCAATCTGCGCGGCAGATTCTGATCAATGCAAATGGTGTTATTGAAGCCGGATTCACACCCTACAGATACGCCATTGAGTTGTCTTCTAAAGCGTATAAACACTGGAAACTCAACGAACAAGGCTTGCCCGCAGATCTAATCAAAAGGTAGTCCTTTTTTAAGCTCCATTTCTCTCTTCTTCCAATGTCAATGTATTAAATATAAATAATTCTAAGCTAGGAGATGTATCTATTGCAGAGGGATGGCAGTTGCAGACTCAGCGGCACCTCAGGGACTGAAGCTAGTGATAGAAGACTACCCATATGCAGTGGACGGTCTGGAGATCTGGGCTGCTTTAAAGCAATGGGTGAGTGATTACCTGTCTCTTTACTACAAGAGCGACGATGCAATCAAGGAAGACGCAGAAGTGCAAGCATGGTGGAAGGAGGCGGTGAATGTGGGGCATGGAGACCTGAAGAAGGAAAGTGGATGGTATCAGATGGAGTCGGTGGAGGAAGCGGTGGAAGCAATCGCAACCATCATTTGGATTGCATCTGCTCACCATGCAGCCGTCAATTTCGGGCAATATGCGTACGGGGGATACATGCCCAATCTGCCCACCCTCGGCAGACGCCTCATTCCTGAGCAACATTCCCTTGACTACGCCGAAATGATGAAAGACCCAGAGGCGTTTATGCTGTCATCTGTGTCCAACCCCAATCAGGCCACCACGGTGATGGCGGTGCTGGAGCTTCTGTCGAAGCATTCAACGGATGAAGTGTATTTGGGGCAGGTGAAGGGATCAACTCCTGAATTGACCGACGATGAGGGCATCGAACAAGCCTTTGGGAAGTTCTCATCAACTCTGGCGGGCGTGGAGAAGAGTGTGTCTGAGAGGAACAAGAATTCGAAGCTGAAGAACAGGTACGGACCATCACAGGTTCCGTACACGCTGCTGTATCCGGGCACTACTGATCTCTCCAAGCAGGGTGGATTGACCGGCAGGGGAGTTCCAAATAGCGTTTCCATTTAATCTTTGTCTCAGTCCACTCCAGTGTTTAATTTACAGGTGCTCGTTAAGTATTATAGCCGCAGCGGCGAGTCTGCATTGTTGTCAAGCTTTTTAATTAGTCTCAAAATGTATTGCAGTCATGTAGAAGTAGGTGGAATTGGCACCTTCCCAATTTATCTAGTATAAATAAAGGATTGCTAAATAGGTGCAACTTTCCTTCCTCCAATATTGTCGAACTCCAAACATTAGCTTATATATATTTATTTATATATAAAATAATTCAAGAGAAATCTTTCTAAAGTATTTATTTATTAATATAAACTTTAAATATTTATAGAATGAATTTATATTTTTAGGTATTATAGAAATATGTTAAATTCTTAATTTCTAATTAAAATTAGTGTAATATATATTTATTTATATATAAAATAAGTCAAGAGAAATCTTTCTAAAGTATTTATTTATTAATATAAACTTTAAATATTTATAGAATGAATTTATATTTTTAGGTATTATAGAAATATGTTAAATTCTTAATTTCTAATTAAAACTAGTGTAATATATATTTATTTATATATAAAATAAGTCAAGAGAAATCTTTCTAAAGTATTTATTTATTAATATAAACTTTAAATATTTATAGAATGAATTTATATCTTTTAGGTATTATAGAAATATGTTAAATTCTTAATTTCTAATTAAAACTAGTGAACTCATTAGCAACTTACTCAACATTTCTTTATAAAGATTCATGTAAGATCTATCATATTGCAAGATTTATTTATAACCTTCTAATATGTTGCAAAAATATTTTGTAAATAGATAATGAAATTGATTTTTTTAAATGCAGTTATAAATGTTTGCCTTTGCAAGTAACATAATTTGTTTATCCACATATGCATCATGGTCATAATCCTCTAGGTCACCTAAATTGGTTTCAATAAGACCACCACCAAAGATAGCATTGTCACTAGAATAGACAACCATATTGGACTTTTTGATGCATTTTATTATATTCTAGACGTAACATGCCAACCCCCCCTACAATTCGACTGGGTTCTATTAGTAGGTCAACTAAATTGGTTTCAATAAGACCACCACCAAAGATAGCATTGTCACTAGAATAGACAACCATATTAGATTTTTTGATGCATTTTATTACATAAGTGAATTATATCAAACACTAAGATATAGTAATAAGTCACACAAACAAACATATACCAAGCTAGTTATAAGAGGCTAATGGAAAAGGGAAAGAGCTTGAAATTTCTAATTTTTCGATTAATCTTGAGAGCCCTTAAGATTGGACTTGAGTTTGACAAGATTGAACAAGGATAAGAAAATATAAATCTCAAGATAAGGAACATATATATGTAAGTCTAAGTTGATAGAAGGGGTGAGATATGATAGTTCTAGTTATGGGGCCACCATAATGCACTGACCTCATAGACACTTCCATATAAGATCAAATGGTGTCAATATGCACATTTAGGAGTAAATGGAGATGGATAATGATCTAAAAATGAGTAAAACTTAGCACAATTGTGCTACTCATCATTATACAATTATATTAGGTCATTCCATCAAAATAAATTTTAGAAAATATTATATTAAAAAATTAATGAAAAAAAATTAATCCATAAAATATTTGACGATAGAATAAGATACCAAACTTTTGCAAAATCATTGTACTTAAAATGTTATTAAAGAACAGAAAATTAAATTCATAAATATTTGTACAAATCGATAATGTGTATTAGATAAATGAATTAAAAAAATTATAACATCCCTGAAACCAAAACAACTTAAAAAGCCATGAATATAACACACCCCGTAACAAGACACTAAAACCTTAAATAATTTATAACTCCCTTTTCAAATCTTCCCTTAAACAGTAAAATTTTGATCAATAAATTTACTATTTTGTCCATTACAATACTCAAATTGTAAAACATATTTAAATTCAAAAGTTGCTATCACAGCACCCCACCTGGTCAATGCATGCACAACAGCTAGGACCTGTCTACACACGGTTTTCACCTGCGAATAAGTAGGTGAGTTCATTTTAAAAATGAAAGATCTTATCTATTCCTGGCTCGTATGACATCTTCGACAACAATTTAGGAAGGAAACACTTCTCCCAAAACAGAAATGGCAGAATGAGGAATCTTTTGCTAGGTAAGGACAATGACATACGGGCAGCGGCTATACAGCCACGAAAATTGTTAGACATACGAAAGGGAGACACTTAGCTTCTTTTCCAAAAGTTTGCTGGATAGCCACCCACAACGCGTCCTTCCAAAAGTTTCCCACCGACTACTCAAATGACAGTAATCCACTCCGCACAGATTAGTGTAACAAGAATTCACTTTACTCCCGTATATCCTGCGGCCTGCCTCATATGAAATAGACTTTGAACATGTATTAAAACACGGGTTGGAAATTTTTTATTGTACACTGGGGAATTTGTCATCGCATTTATGAGCATTAATGAATTGATCCAACGTGACTACGATTGTATGCATAAGATAGAAATCAGGATCCAGTGCAAGTTGAAGTGTGAAAGTGAATCCGAGGGGAATATTTGCAGAAGTGACGCCATTTTCAATTATTGGGAAACCATTACGGTGGAAGCCCGGCCATCTATAAATAGATATGTGGAGTAGCCGAAGTATCTCAATCTCAACTTGTGTGAGTGTTTCAAGAGGTGGTTTTGATCGCCAACTTACACGTTAAGCCTTTGCGAGAGAGAGAGAGAGAGATTGGAGTAAGGAAATAGTTTTTAGCCGCAGCCAAGATGAATGTCTCAAGTTTATTGAATAACATCTCTGTTCCAAAATTCCCAACAATCCCAACAATTCCAACCGTTTCATTGCCCTCTAAAAATGGGGATGCGGGGACGTTTGAAATCAAGGGAGTTGTGGTGTTAATGAAAGCATATCTTGCAGATGTTACAGACTACTCTGCCACGATAGCGGACAGTGTCTCTGAATTGCTCGGGCAGAAAGTATTTCTTCAGCTCGTCAGTAGCGACAAGATAGATCAAGGTAAAATTTATTTATTATTATTAGTTTCTTCGCCTGTGTCTAATGAATATGTCGAAGAAGTGTGGAAGGTCTAGAGGAAAAAAAGATCTAATTTTTTTTATATATATTGTGTATTAAATGAGGTAAATTAGCAGGTTATTTAAGTCACGATATTTGTATTAACAAAGGTATTAGCAAAGAAGCCATAGCTTCAAATAAATTATACATCCACTGTCATGGATCAAAACACAAATGAAATAAAACTTCTAATTTAAGAAGATAATAAAGCTCCATCACCAATAGGGTCAAAATAGAGATGGAGATGGAGATAGAGAAGGAGAGGAATATGAAGAGAGTACTGAGAAATAAATAAAAAGATAGAAGAGGCGGAAGAGTAAAATATGTAGAGAACAAGACAGGAAGAGAATACGAGAAGGAGGGATAGAAAGATAAAGAAGTAATATAGAAAGGGAAGAGAAAGGAAGAGAAATATAGATAGGGTGGATAGGAAGAGAGGGGGAGAAGAGATAAGAATATGGAAAGAGATAAAAGGGAGAGAGATGAGTAAGATGAAATGATTTATATTTTTTTCCCTTTGCTTTATATTTGTTAGACTTTCAAAATGAGTAGGACGAAATAATTAATTTATTACATTATCTGACTTACGACTGGTAATGGTGTAGATACGGGATTAGGGAAGAAAGGAGAGGAGGAAACAATAAGCTGGAACCCACTGGATGGTCCCATCGCTGGTGACTCGAAATTCTCCGTTAGCTTCACCTGGAAGTCTGAACTGGGAGTGCCCGGTGCATTGCTGGTCAGGAACGCGCACCCGAGGGAGTTCTTCTTGAAATCACTCTCTCTTTCCGCTGTACCAGGAAAACTTCCAGCACTTCGATTTGTCTGTAACTCCTGGATCCATCCTTACTATTTAATCAACAAAACAGACCGGGTCTTCTTTTCTACTCAGGTATTATAATTTGAAACAAATAATCTGAGAACTTGGATGTGATCAACTAACAACGTATTATTAACGTGCATTGTACTCTCAACACTGGTGTTTTCAGAGCCATCTCCCAAATGAAACACCGGCGGGATTGGTGACGTTGAGAAAGCGAGAGCTGCCTACACTGCGTGGAAACGGTACCGGAGAGAGAAAGTTTTATGATCGTGTGTATGACTACGATCTTTATAATGATCTGGGTAACCCAGATAGTGATCGTGATCTCCGCAGGGAAGTGCTTGGTGGGTCGCAGGATCTTCCTTATCCCAGAAGATGTAGAACCGGACGTGCCCGCTGCAAAACAGGTTCTCTAAATATATCAGAGCTTGAAGGATTTGTGTAATGTTAATTGATTTCAGTTTAAATTAGTTTAGAGATTCAATTAACGATAACGTTCATACTTTGGCAGATCGGAAATTCGAGAGCTTGCCTCTCTTAACCACCACCCAATACTACATTCCCCCAGATGAGAAGTTCCCTCATATCAATCTGTCCGATTACAGGGCTAATCTGGTGCGAGCCTTCGCCAAAAAGGTGATACCCACCATCAAATCCATATTTGGTGATGAGTTCCACTCGCTGCAAGACGTGAAAGATATTTACAGCAAAGGCATCCCCAAGTCTCTCAACAATGTTATGGATCTCAGTCGAGACCTGATTCCTCTCCAAATGGTGAAGGGACTGCTCAGCACACAGGACCAATCTCTCATTAATTTCACAGTTCCCCAACTTATTAAGGGTGCGAGATCAACACCATTTGTTTAAATTAAGTTTAAGCGATCTATGCTAGTGCTTGTTGTCGAATAACATATTATTGGTACCAAAAACTTGAACTTTTATTTCTGACTTGCAGGTGACGAGCATGCGTGGAAGACAGACGAAGAATTTGCACGCCAAGCCCTTTCCGGTCTCAATCCCATGGCCATTCAATGTCTGCAGGCAAGCCAACTGAAAATCTACTCACCTCATCTAATTAGTATCAGAGATCAATCTCGTTGCTCTGGTTGAATACTGTTTTTAATGCTAATGTTCTTCTCGTAAACTTGAAACAGAGCTTTCCTCCATCAAGCAGCTTGGACGCCGAGTTATACGGCCCTCAAGAGAGTTCTATAACAGCGGAGCATATCGAGAAAAACCTCGACGGCCTCACAGTGCAGCAGGTTTGTTACATCCATATGCTCTGATTCAACTAGTTTCACAAGATATATAAAAACAAAAGAGAGATAAAATTCCGATTTTCTGACTAATCTCATGATGGATTAAATGTGAATGATTTGATTAGGCTTTGGAAGGAAAAAAACTATTTATTTTGGACTACTACGATGCGTACATGCCGTACATCGAACGTATTAACAAAGAATCAGATCAGCGAAAAATGTATGCATCCCGCAGTCTCTTCTTCCTCACAGACGAAGGAATTCTGAGGTTCATTGCGATCGAGTTGTGTTTGCCTCACACCAGTCTCACCCAAGCTGAAAGAAAAGTTTACACCCCTGCACAAGATGGAGAAGAAGGCGCTCTGTGGCTGCTCGCCAAGGCGCATTCAAGAGTTAATGATGCCGGTTATCACCAGTTAATCAGTCATTGGTAAGATCACATTGAAACAAGACAAGCATTTCTGTTTAAATCAAACGGACAAATTAATGTCACGATGATTAATTTTTTCCCAATCTTCATGCAGGCTAAGAACTCATGCTGTCATCGAGCCTTTCATCATTGCTACTCATAGGCACCTAAGTAAAATGCATCCCCTCCACAAATTGTTACTCCCTCATTATTTCGACACCATGGACATTAATCAATCTGCCCGGCAGATTCTGATCAATGCAAATGGTGTTATTGAAGCCGGATTCACACCCTACAGATACGCCATTGAGTTGTCCTCTAAAGCGTATAAACAGTGGAAACTCAACGAACAAGGCTTGCCCGCCGATCTAATCAAAAGGTACAGTGCCATTTTAAGCTCCATTTCTCTACTGTCAAACGTCATGGATTAAATACAAATAAATTCTAAGTTAGGAGATGTATCTATTGCAGAGGGATGGCAGTTGCAGACTCAGCGGCACCTCAGGGACTGAGGCTCGTGATAGAAGACTACCCATATGCAGTGGACGGTCTGGAGATCTGGGCTGCTTTAAAACAATGGGTGAGTGATTACCTGTCTCTGTACTACAAGAGCGACGATGCAATCAAGGAAGACGCAGAAGTGCAAGCATGGTGGAAGGAGGCGGTGAATGTGGGGCATGGAGACCTGAAGAAGGAAAGTGGATGGTATCAGATGGAGTCGGTCGAGGAAGCGGTGGAAGCAATCACAACCATCATTTGGATTGCATCTGCTCACCATGCAGCCGTCAATTTCGGGCAATATGCGTACGGGGGATACATGCCCAATCTGCCCACCCTCGGCAGACGCCTTATTCCTGAGCAACATTCCCTTGACTACGCCGAAATGATGAAAGACCCAGAGGCGTTTATGCTGTCATCTGTGTCCAACCCCAATCAGGCCACCACGGTGATGGCGGTGTTGGAGCTTCTGTCGAAGCATTCAACGGATGAAGTGTATTTGGGGCAGGTGAAGGGATCCACTCCTGAATTGACCGACGATGAGGGCATCGAACAAGCCTTTGGGAAGTTCTCTGCAACTCTGGTGGGCGTGGAGAAGAGTGTGTCGGAGAGGAACAAGAATTCGAAGCTGAAGAACAGGTACGGACCATCACAGGTTCCGTACACGCTGCTGTATCCGGGCACTACTGATCTCTCCAAGCAGGGTGGATTGACCGGCAGGGGAGTTCCAAATAGCGTTTCCATTTAATCTTTGTCTCAGTCCACTCCAGTGTTTACTTTACAGGTGCTCGTTTAGTATTATAGCCGCAGCGTCGGTTTTTGCATTGTTGTCAAGCTTTTTAATTAGTCTCTAAATGTATTGCAGTCATGTAAAAGGAGGTGGAATTGGCACCTGCCCAAGTTATCTAATATAAATAAAGGATTGCCTAAAGAGGTGCAACTTTCCTCCTTCCGGTATTGTCGAAACTGATATATACACTAGTTTATATATATATATATATATATATAAGTCATCGAAACGGATATATACAATAGTTTATATATATATATATATATATTTATATTTATATATAATATGTCAAGAGAAATATGTATTTATTAATATAAATTTATATTAATTTTTGACATTTAAGCTAATAGGTTTTATGTGAGAGCTTTGCTTCCGGAAATGACTTTTTTCTCATGAAAAGTTGTTAGTCTCTCTTTTCGAATAATTTTGCTTTTTCGGCAATGGAAAGCACTTCACATTTTTATAGCAACTTACCTTATTTTTTTCTTAAATTTTTCTTTTTTAGTCATCATGTGACCGAGATATTAAGTGTACTTTTAAATTTTTGGATTTTTTTTAACATAGTTTATTTTAAGGATTAAATGTACTTTTTGTTTTTTTATGTATGTATTTGTTAAATTGTTTTATATGTATTTTTCAAGAATCAACAATTATATAGTCAATTGTATATAAACATTCATCTACAATAAATTTACTTTCTACATAAAAATTAAATTAAAAATTAATGTAAAACATATTCATTTTAAAATTTCCTATTTTAAATTGAAAAAAGAAAAACCTATCGGCTCATCATTGCATGCACAAAAGCATGGGATTGCTAATATAAAAATATGTTATATTCTTAATTTCTAACTAGAGCTAGTGTAAGTCCTATCAAACTCAACATTCATTTTCATTAGTCTATTGATTCTATTTTTAATATATCTTGAATCCATTCAATGTCTTACATGTTCTAAAAAAAAAGAAAAAAAGAAATAACAATTATGATTTTGATATTTATAATATTATAAACTTATCCAAATAGAAACTTTCTATCATTAATCCTCAAAAATCCAAAGTTTATTTCCATACTATATTTCCTATCTAAAAACACCTCTTTATAGTGTGCATTTCTATTATTATTATTTTAAAATCAACTTCACAACTTATTATTAGTACTTGCCAGTACGCTAAGTACTATTGTATCATTTTATAATTTTTTAGTGTTAACTAGTGATTAAATGAAATTCTTTCTACCAATTAAAATTTTTTATATTTTGTATTTTGTCATAAATTTAGATTTTGTAAAGTTTAAATGAAATATTTTTAAGTTTATAATTTATAAAAAATATTCTCTATCATTTGATTGGCTAGATTAAATGAGGTCTTATACACGAGAATTTAAGGATGTGGAATAGTTTTATTTCCACTTTTAAAACCATATTGCATTATTCTAGGCACAATTGCCACAAAAATTTGTCTGTTATTTTGTTGGCCTACCCGCAAAGCCCGAAAAATATGAGCTAGGTGTCAATAAAATACTTATTTAGAATGTGTTTTGTCATGAAGCTTGTTTCTCCTTCTTGCCCTAAAATGGTTTTGTTTGGACTTTGATGTTCTCATAGTATCTTACAATGTTAACTTTCTGTGAATATTTTTGGGGAGGTAAGGTGCACACGTTTTTGAAATGACATATATTCATAAGAGCACAAGAATTAAATTTTCAAATATCTTCGATTGGCTTTAGGAAATAAAGGAAAGGTTATGAATACCTTCTTAGAGTATAATAGGCTCTAAACAAGTTTAGATATTTAGTGAAGGTAATTAGAGTTTTTAAATTTTTTCATTGATATATATGAAAAATATTATTTAAATTTAATTTTTTAAATTTTAATAATTCTATTATAATATATAATTAATTTTTATCTATGAAAAATCTAATAATATTATTTATCAATATTTTTATTATGTTTATTATCATAAATTAAATTATATTTTATTTTTAAACAATATAAATATTAAAAATATATTAATAATGTAAATTATAACAAACTTATACATTTAAATTATTCAAATATTATGATTTAGTGGTTTTAGGTCTATGAAGTATATATTTGTTAGCTTGTTAAATTGTATTACAAATAAAATTAAGCTTATTGTTATACTTTACAAGATAATTTAAATTAACATAAAATTTATAATTTATATTATTAAAATAATTATAATTAAAAATAAAATTATTTATTTCTACATCTATAATTATATAAACTAATATAATTATATTATCATATGGTTTTATAATTAATTAAAATATATTTAATAAATATAATACATTTATTGATATTAGAATTACATTTAGATATAAATTGAAATTAATTATAAAACTAAAGGCTACTAGGATATTATTTTAAAGATTTTAATTAATCATTCTTATCAATTACATTATAATCTTCAATTTAATTTCGTCAAGTACTAGCCACTAATGGCACTTGTTATTTGTTGATTTGAATGTTTCATCTTAAATGAGTTTCTAATAATTACACTTTATAGTTCTACAATAAATCTTCCTATTATAAATGTTTCTACTATTATTATATTTTCTCTTTAAAAATAACTTTTTAAATTGTGAAAATATTTTCTATTGTAAATTTAGAACAATAAATCAGATTTTAAATTTTAATAATATATTTATTGAATTATTTACTTTCTTTAAGTAGTTCATCTTAAATTATGACTAAAAATGACCATTTCTAATTTCCTAACAAATATTACTATTATAAATTCTTTAAAAAGTTTATTTTCTTATTATATTTTTTTGTGCAAAGAGTTGTAAAGATTTAAAAAATCAGCTTTAAAACTTAATTTTATAAAATAGTTAATAAAAATTTAGTCTTTTTATTTATTTATGTTTGTTGTAACTATAAGAATAATAGATTTGAAAATTAAATGAAGTATTATGCTACGACTTTAATTGTGTAAAATGAATTAGTATCTTTAAGGTTCAAATTGAACATAATGATGGATGACAATTACTGTGAATAAAATCTAAAATCTAAAAATAATGAGCATGATATTTTAAACTATAGAATTCCAAGATCTAAAAGAGATAAAAATGAAGCACATTAACCTCAATGAGGTCAAAACTGACCATCCAATAAGTTAGAGATGAAATGTACATATAGGAAGAGTGATTCTATCGAATTAGAAGTTGAACCCAACACTCAATGAGTGGTATGAGTTACCTGGACCACTACTCATGAAACATGGGTCAATGAGCTTGACTCAAAAAACTACACAGTTGAATCTTGGTAGCAATATCACAATTTGACTTGCTATGAAAAATATCTCCTACTTATCATTTGATGAGCTTAAGGGGCTTTCTAATGAATGGTTCATAAGGCACAACACTTGGTGAAGGTTTTACAAATGAGGTTGCAAGCAGAGTAGGTTTAATCATGGAGGAAACTTTGTAGTTAAGCGCGCTTGAGCTAGAGTAGTATTGGGATGGGTGACCTCCTAGGAAGTCTTAGTTCTTCACCTCTGTCTTCATCACCTAGATCCCATGAATGCTAAGTGTTCTATTCATTCTCATGAGAGATGGGTTCATGCGAACCACTACTCAGGAAACACAGGGCAATGAGTTTAACTCAAAAAAATACACAGTTGAATCCTGATAGCAACATCACAAATTGACTTGTTGTGGAATATATATCTCCTACTTATTAGTTCTACTAAACTTATATTATTTAAAAATTTAATAAATTTATCATTTATTATTAATTTTTTAAAATATTTTTTATTATTATTAATATTAAGACTTTGTACTTAAGTTTTAAGTTTAGATTTAACTTTAAAATTTAGTTAAACTATTTTTCTTTATTAAATTAAAATACTTTGAATTATATAATTAATTTAATTTCTAACTTTTTTAAATTTTCAAATAATAAATATAATATGCATTAATTACAAATTACTTGTAAGTGAAATTGTGATATTTCTATCATGAATCATTGACCTATGTTTCATGACTAGTGGTTCACAACAACCCATCTCTCATGAGAATGAATAGAACACTTAGCATTCAGTGCATCTAGGTGATGCTCACAAAGGAAAATATCATCTTTTTTTCAAGGAGTCCGCCAATTAGTCGAGTCCCCTATTTAATGTAAAGTAACATCATTTTAAATTTATATATCATTTGTACATAAAATTTTGTGATTTATTTGGTTTTAAAATTAAGTCTTATTGACAAATTTGTTAGCCAATTTTTACTATGTAGTATTCTAATTTAAAATTATATACATATCTTGGTCATTTGATATGTTAGATTGGACCACTTAATGTTGTCTCATTAAATAAACAATTGTATTAAAAAAGACCATTTATTCCTAATAGACCCTCTAAATATCTTTGACGTACCCATTGCATAAGGTATGATTGCTAGTTATAATAAATTTTATATTAAATAGAATACGTAGCTTGGAAGGAAACTTTGAAATAAAGAAAAGCAGTCGAGCATGATGCCCTTTTGGACCGGTAGCATCTGATCCCACGATATCATTGTTGCCAGCTATAACATTAACACTCCCTCTTAGCCAGGGATGATGATTATGAAAAGATTTATACACAATATGAATAAATTATTACCTCAATGTAATATTAGAAATGATAAATGATATTATCTCATAGTATCAAGAGTAATGGCCTAAAAATATCAAATCCATGCTATTCACCAAGTACTCAGAGTAATGGCCTACTAACATCAAGTCTTATGATGATCATTAAGTACTCATATTTCTAATGAAAGTGTATGTGCATCTTCCATAGGGACATAATCGTCATGATTATGATGCACACAAATCACCTATATATTCATGATGCACACAAATCACCTATATGTTCATGAAATAACACTCATGATAACAAAGAAATATTTGATTAGTACAATGATCAAAGATACTGAGATTCATTCTTAGAAATTACAATTATACCAAGTTTACCTTTGAAGTACTTTACCTTAGTCTTTGCAAGAGGCTTGGTGAGTATATCTATTGTTTGTTCATCTACACTAACATATTTCAGCTCCACCACATTCTTCTCTACCATGTCTCTAATGTAGTGATAAGGTATCTCAATATATTTGGACTTGTTATGAAACACTGGATTCAAGGATAGTTTAATGCAACTTTGATTTTCACAATGAATAATGGTGGGCTTTAATGGTTTTCCAAATAGTCCAACTAGAAGTTTTCTCAACCATACTGCTTCTCGTGCTCCCATAGATGCTGCAATATATTTTGCTTTAGTGGAACTTTGAGCTACTAGGGATTTTTTTCTGTTGAACCAAGAAATCATGGTTGATCCTAAATTGAAGAAACATCCAGAGGTGCTTTTTCGATCCATAATGTTTCCATCCCAATCTAAATTAGTGTATCCATGCAAGTATAGGTCCACATATTTATATCTCAAACCATATCTAATTGTGCCTTGAAGATATCTTAGGATGTGCTTAGTTGCTACTAGGTGTATTTTCTTTGGTTCACACATGAACTGACTAAGTGCATTTACTGCATAGCAAATATCTGGCCTAGTGTTTACTAAGTACATCAAGGACCTGATTATTTGTCTGTAGAGGGTAGAATTTGTAGGCTTTGAGTCATTAGCTTCTTCTTTGATTTTGAGTAAATTTGTATCCATTGGAGTAGACATGGGCTTACAGTCCATCATTCTGAATCTCTTGAGGATGTCTACAATATACTTTCCTTGATTTATAAATATGTTATTTTCTTGTTGCCACACTTCTAATTTGAGAAAAAAATGAATAATTCCTAAGTCTTTCATATCAAATTCGGATGCTAGGTCTTGTTTTCATTTTGTGATGAGGTTCTCTTCCCTTGTGATTGATAAATCATCAACATAGAGAATTAGAATCAACATGTCTCCATCTAATACTTTGAAATAGAGATCTGGGTCTGCATCATTTTTGGAGAAGTTAAGGTTTGATAGATAATGATCGATCCTCTCATACCAAGCTCTAGGAGCTTGTTTGAGACCATATAATGCTTTATTTAATCTGTAAACATGCGACTATTTAATGTGAACTACAAATCCTTCAGGTTGCTCTAGGTATACTTCTTCAATAACTCCATTCAGGAAAGCAATCTTCACATCCATTTGATGGATTTTCCAACCCTTAGATGAAGCAATAGCAATTACAATTCTGATAGAGGTATACCTAGAAACTGGAGCAAATGTTTATTCATAGTCAATTCCTTCTTTATGAGAGAAACCTCTAGCAACAAACCTTGCCTTGGATTTTTATATACTTCCATCTGCTGCATGTTTGATTTTGAATAACCATTTGGAGGAGACCATTGATTTATTTTTGGGCTTGGGTACAATATCCCATACATCATTCTTAATGATAAAATTGTATTCTTCTGTCATGACATCCTTCCAAGTAAGGTGTTGAAGAGATTCCTCAACATTTGAAGGCTCTGATTTTATTAATTCACTCACTAGTGCAACATAACTAGAAAATTTGTTAGGCCTTTTTCTTTCTCTAGAAGTACCTAAAGGGGCTACATATCTTCCTGCTTGATGCTTCTTCAATCATCTTCCTAGCCCATATAGGTCTTTTCTTGTTTTTTCTAGTCACTTTAGAGGTATCCATGTGATCAATGAAATTATCATCCTCAATGATTTCTTATATCCCCTTCTTAATATTGAGAGAGATCTTCTTGAAAATAATCATTCATTTCATTTTCATCTTTAGATCTTTTCAATGCAATATCTTTCTCAAAGATCACATCTCTACTTAGTTTAATATTTCTTTGTCTTAGAATGTAAATTATGTATGTCTTGGAAGTTCCACTATAGCCAACTAGAATTCCTTTCTTCCCAGAAGGTTCTAATTTGGTTCTTTTCTCCTTAGGAATATGAATGTAGACTGGGCATCCAAATATCCTAAGATAGCTTATATTAGGTTTAGTTCCAATGAATACTCCTTTAGGAGTCTTATTTTCTAGATGAGAATGAGGAAATCTATTTTGAATGTAAACGACAATACTAGAAGCTTCTACCCAGAGGTGAGTTTCTAGGTTTTTGGTCATGATTCATGGCTTTGGCACATTCAACAATAGTTTTATTTTCTTTCTTTCTGCAACTCCGTTTTGTTGAGGGTTGTAAGGAACAATGTACTCCCACTTAATCCCAGTATTTTTACAAAAGTTTTGGAAAGTTTTTGAAGTGTATTCCTTCCCATTGTCTATTCTTAGTGTTTTAATACTCTTTCTAGATAAATTTTCTACTAGAGCCTTAAATTCTTTAAACTTGAAGAGAATTTCTTCAGACTCTTTACACTTAAGAAAATATATCCAAGTTTTCCTAGAGTAGTCATCTACAAACATAATGTAATACAAAAATCCTCCAATGGAGGGAACAAACATAGGTCCACATAAATCAGAATGTATAAGTTCTAGTACATTTTTTAGATTTACTTTCACTATTGTGAAAAGTGCTTTTGGTATTCTTCCCTAATGCACAACCTTTGAAGGTCCCTACATGTTCAGTTTTGAGTTTTGGTAGACCAGTGACCATCTTCTCTAAAGAGGGTAAACCATGAAAGTGGAAATTCCCTAGTCTCCTATGCCAAATTTCATTCTCATTAGTTGACTCATGAATTAGGGCTCGAGAAGGAGAAGTACATAGTTTATAAAGACATCCTTGTCTTATACCAATAGTGTGAACATTTTTAATGTAAGAGTTCTTGGGCCAAGCTAGTACTTTTCCTTCCATAAATGTGATCTTGTATCCCTTGTTTTCAAGAGTTGAAATAGAGACTAAGTTTCTTTTGATCCCAAGTACACATAGTATTCTTGTGAGTTGGAGTGAGATACCATATTTGAGTTGAATAGTATAGGACCAAATTCCTTTTACTAGATAGTCTATTCATCTCCAATAGTTACTTTTTCATCAGAAGTTTCCTCAATAGAATCTAGGTGTCCTCAGAATCATGTTATGTGCTTGGAGGCCCCACTATCTATCACCCAAGTGTTCATGCTATTTGTAACTTGACTAGATAGGGAAGAGTAAAATATGAGTTTCTTTGAATTTGTATCCATATTTCTAACTTCAACGAAATAAGCTTGGGATTTTGTTCTATTAGGGCACTCCATCGCAAGATGACCATATTTATCACATCTATAACATTGTACTCTGGACAGGTCTCTCATTTTCTTTGATTATTATTTCCCATTAGTGTTATTACCCCTTTTTCTTGTGTTATTAAACTTATTTCCTCTTGTGTGAGTTTGAGTGTGAAGGATTTGAATTTCATCTTTAGGAGCATTTATACCGATCCCTCTGGATATCAACCTTGAATCTTCTTGGATGCAATCTATTTTCAATTGTTCAAATTTGGGGAGTTTAGGCCAAGAACTAATGCCTTGAATAAATAATTCCCAAGAGATAGGTAGTTTGTTTAGAGCTATCATTGATAGTTCCTTACTATCATAATCATGACCAATTGCAGAGAGTTAATTTATCAAACTAGTTATTCTCATAAAGTATGGTGATAGTATCTCCTTGATTCATCTTCATTTGACTGAGTTGATTTTTGAGAGTAAGGACTCCACTAGAGTTGTTTATCTCAAAAATTTCTTCAAGTGCTTTGAACATGACATATGCTAAATCTAATATGATAATTATAGACACTAGATGATCCTTCACTCCATCTACTATCATCTTCATTGCTTTCGTATTATTCTTTTCCCATTGAATCTTTTCATCTTTCTCATTTTGTTCAGGTTCCTTCTCTTTCACCACTGTGATTAATTCATTCTCTTTAAATGTTAGTAACATCCAAAATTTACAATCCACAAAATTGGAGGTACCTTCTAGTCTATCCTCAAGTCTAACTCCGATCACCATTTTGATGAATATAGTAATTTTATCACACAAAGATATATTTAGGTAGATTTAATATAAAAGTCTGATCTTGATCTTCTATTTCACACCTACTCTGATACCACATTAAGGATCCTAGATTAGAGGTGATATATTAATTTTTCTTTATATATGAATGTATATCAGAATTTATATTATACTGTATATGATTCTGCACTTAGAAGATCAATGCTATTTATTTCTATGTCTTCAAGTTCAGATCTATAATGATTATAAATACTAGTAAGAGATCATGTATCACGTAGAGACACGTCTCTACATATGTAGAGACATTTCTTTGCATGAGACATGCTCTACTCTTTTAATCCCTATGACACATACCATTTCATAACAAATATTGTTGAGTACATACAATTGTTGTATTAACCGCAGTGTGTAAGATTTGGTTTATATATTCTTGTTATGATACGTAATACGTATCATAACATATATAATAGTATGTGTTATGATACATATTATGTATACACATATCATATTGTGTGTTACAATATCATAACATCATTTACTTACTGCCACACGATAATGATATGTATCAATCAATGAATAACACAATTAATATTTTATATAGTATATATATATATATACATTATATATATATACACATTATATATATATATATATATATATATATATATATATATATATATATATATATATAAACTCAAATATATAATAAATGTATTTAATTATATTTTATTCAGAGACGATTCCAATTTATCAATCTGACCGAAGCTATAACATTAACATTCCCAATTCATATGACACATTGGAATACAAAACCACCCCAAGACAAATATGATTAATACCACTTAAAAGATGCTAATGCAATATCTATGCTTGAAGGGTTTTTCTTCCTTTGTTACTTAGAATTGAGAAGGATATGAATGATATGGAAATATAAGAGACTAAATAAGAGTAGATCTGATATAATCCAAATGAGAAAAATGATGTGAAAGGGAATGGAGAAGTATTTGAATGCACATGGAAATGAAATAGGAGAAGTGAGCTTTCAGATCTGAATTTTTGACTGTCGAAATCTCAGAATGATCTATAAACTATAGATCTGGGCCCTAAAGACTATAATTTGACTCTCTACCAAATTTGAGTTGAAAATTCTAGGGATAGGATAAAACTCATTCTGTATGCAAGGAAAAATTGCCAATGGCATTCTGTACCCAACAACTTTGACTAAAACTTTTTGTGTCTCTCTGACTATGTCCGATCTTTTCAATTCCTATCTAGTGGCTCTGTAACCCATTCATGCACATAGAATAATGGGGATGAAGGTTGGCTAAATGGGTTTACCTTTTTCAAACCCTATTTAGGAATTAACCTTAAAAATGAAAGGAAATTGCATAAACAAGGATGAAATAGAAACCAAATCTAAATTGTAAATTGCCTTATACCTTGATGATGTAATACCTCTTTGGATGTGATTACCAATGTTGATGCAATAGCTTGATCCAAAATGAAATCATGAAATACATTCTTTGAATGATGGATGTTTTTAGTTTTCCAACAATTATTGATGAAGAAAGAGTAAGAATGCTTTAAAGGATTAAAGACTTGGATGCTAAATTATAGAAGAGATCTTGAACTCTGATTGTTTGATTGACCATGAATACTTGCAATTGATAATGGATACCAAAATGAGGAGAGATAGGAGGTTTATATACTCAATCCATAATTTCGGGGGTTAAAACTTAGGTAGGCCAACCACCGAAGTAAATCTCTCATAAATACCCTTTCATTGGGCCTTGGGACAAATCTGGGCCTAATTCCTAGGGGACAGAATTCCAATGGCATTCTTTACTTGGGAAAATGAGAAATTTTTTTGACTATGGGTCCCAGATAGCTAACAGGTGCATGATTTCTAGGTATAGCTCAATCCAAGGTAAGAAAAAGTCATGGAGGCTGAAAATAGGGATCTAGGGCCTAGGTGATGGAATAAATTATTTGATTGGAGGATTCAAATAGATGAGTATAGTTAGAAATAAGGGCTAACCTCAAGTTTTAAAAAAATTGAATCAATATAGGACTCATAATGTTAATTTGAAGGTCCAATAAGTGTTAGGAGAATGTGAAATCAATGTGGGAACCCATACAAACTAAAATAGGGCTAAAATGAACACCCAATTAAGGGTACTTACTTTTTAGGATGATACAAAAAGTGATTGAAGATTTTGTTAGTTTTAGAACATCATTACATAACAATTATGCTCATGAGAAGTTGTGTAACAAGATAGTTCTAAAATTGGGTTAATCGACATTCATGAAATTTTTTATGTCTGTTGATTTTGTGAGGATCACTATAAATGTAATAACACTCCCGATTGTATGTTCTTTTCAAAAGCAACAAGCTCTCTCTTATTATATTAATTTCTCTAACACAATACTACTTTATATATATATATATATATCTTCATTATATATGATATATATATATATTCATTATATATATATATATATATATATATATATATATATATATATATATATATATATATATATATATATATATATATATATATATATATATATATATATATATATATATATATATATATATATATATATATTTATATCTCATATATATATATATTCATTATATATATATATATATATGTGTATATATATATATATATATGGGTAAAAGTACAAACCCATGTCACACTTTTATAAAGGAAAAGGTCAACAACATGAATTGTTCAACTTTAATGACATAAATGTGGCATTTGTGTTTAGAATTTGAAGATGATGTAAATTGATGAAATGTGTAAAATTGGATAAAGTTTATGCCTATAATTTTTTTTTTTTTTTTGAACAAGAATTGACACAGTCTTTTGATTTTTGAAGTCCATTTTTAAATTGTTGAAAAATGTTGAAAATATGGGGTCTAGTTCCCGCCAAACAAGTATATACAAATAATCTTTTTTTCCTCTGATTTCAAAATATGTTAGAGATGACATGTATAGCTAGTGCATAAAAGAAGAAATATTGGTTTTTGATATATATTTTCTTTGATATAACTACTTAAAGTCAAACTTATAAGAAATTGACAATTTTTATCTACCGTCAAATTTCCCCTATCAAATCTACACCATTTAGAAAAAAATTACATATTCTTGAAGAGGATTCTCTCCTCTAGTGTTAAATATAAATTTTAAATTTTTATGACATGTTATACTATTTTTTTTCTTTATTTGAAGCAACATCTTCTCAAATGTTAAAATACCTACTTGCAGCATTTTGAAATTATAATATATTAGATCTAATCAAAACACTATAAAACTTATATGACAATAATCTTGACTCTAAGATTTACAAAAGGGTATTTTAATATTTTTAAAAAAATATCATTAACAAGAGTAGGAGTTATTGAAACATCACTTTTCTGAAATAATTTAATTTTTGGTAATTGGACCCAAATTGGTATAAAACATGCATTTAATGGATATTTCCAATTGGAAAAGTTGAGGCACTTATGTAATGAATCTAGCTAGACCATATATTTGAAAAAAAAAACAACTTTTTAGTTAGAAATACTCAAATTCAGCTATGCTGATAAGTTAGCCTGAAACGTGACACAACTTTGTGCTTTTACCCATATGTATATGTACACACACACACACATGTATGTATGTATGTATGTATGTATACAATAGTATTGTCTCATAGGTTTATCTGACTAAAGCTACCAAACATCAACACTCCCTCTTAGCTAGGGAGGATAAAAAAATGGTTAGATATTACCACAATGTAATATCAAGTTTATAGATATAACATCTCATGATATTAGGAGTAATGGCCACAAAATATCAAGTCACATGATATTCACCATGGGGTTTAATCACAAAGCTGCGTCCCACTTTTTGGGACGAAGGAAAGTGCCAAATCTTTAACAAATTTTTTTTTCCTGTCTTCGTGCGAAGTCAACACTTCACCCGAAGTCTTTTGTAGGCTTCGTGTGAAGACACCACATAGGGGTCTTCTTGCAAAGACCCCTGTGTGGCTTCGTGCGAAGTGCGTACTTCACACGAAGCCATTTAAGGTCAGATTCTTTATAAATTTTGGTGATTTCATTTTCTACCTATCATTTTCATTGTAGCAGTTTGTGGACCCTTGGGCTTGGAGCGAACTACGTCACCATGCCAGCACACCAACGTTTCCCAAGCTTCGTTGACCTCCTCAATTTTCTAGCAGTACCAGGTACACATATTTTTCTCATTTTTTATTGTAAATAATATGTTTTGTATATATTTTAACTAGTTATTTGTTTTAAATAATTTTTAATTTGTATACATGTTAGAAAATGTTATCTAAATGTTAAAAAATGTTAGAAATCGTAAGAAAAATGTTAGAAAACATTAAGATTCGAGTTAGAAAATGTTAAATTTTAAATTTTAAATTGTAATTATTAAGAATTTCTCTCTCTCTCTCTCTCTCTCTCTCTCACATGTATGTACATGCATTTTTAGTAAACTTATTAAAGTTAGCTATTTGTTTTATTTATAATTTTTAGTTTGTGAAAATTTTAGAAAATTGTAGTTCAATTTTTGAAAATGATCTAGTAGTATGTTAAAAAATGTTAAAAAATTGTAGTACAATAAGTTTCTAGGACACTTATTTCTCTTTTACGACATATTAAGACACTTAGGATCCTTTATTATAATTTACACATTACCTGACATCTTACTTGACACATAGGACTCCTTAAGACCCATACGAACCATTATTATATATTAAAATATCCTATGACACATTCATCTATCTTAGCTTCTGTTAATACATATGTGAACCCATTGTTGCCCACAAGAACCCTTAAGACATACTAGTATCAATTAATGTAACCTAAGATACCTTAAACCACTTATCATGCGTCTACGACCCATTAACATTGTTGGACCATTATACATGTCCCTTATGACATTTTAAGACATCTATGACCCATTCAGATCATCAAGACCCATTAACATACCTTAGGTTGTCTTAGGACACATTTATGTACATCCTAGATTTAATTAATTTATCATACAAGGATCATCCACTAATGAAACGTAGGACCCCTTAGGACCTCTTATGTTACCTCTGACCCCTTAAGACACATATATATACTTGACTCATTGTTACCCATGACCCCTTAAGATGTAGTCTAGGACCGTGCTTATATTGCATCTACAACCCATTAACATTCTAGGACTCTTATCTAGATCCCTTATGAAATCTTAAAACAAATATAAAACCTTAGGACCCCCAAGACCAATTAAAAAAATTTAGGATGTCCTAGGACTGGACTTAGACCACTTATGATGTTCTTCGACCCATTAATATTATTGGACCATTATACATCCCTTATGATATTTTAAGACATATACACATGACCTATTTAGATCCTAAAGACCCATTATATATGTATACGAGGATCCATTAATGTAACCTAGGATGGGCCCTTAGGACCTTTTATGTTACCCATGACCCCTTAAGACAATCAAGGACCACTTACGTTACCCACAATCCCTTAAGAAACTCTAGGTCATATTAGGTGGACTAATAGGTCACATTAGGTCATATTAGGAAATAAGGTACATGTCTAAGTCATTTCTCTACTTAAATACCTAACTAGACCTATTAGGACCAAGTAGACCTAACTAGGACCTATTAGGATTGATTAGACAGGTATTAGATCTTTAACCAACAAATTAGTTTGACCAATTAGATGTATTAGGATCTATTAGGTCCAAATAGACCTAACTAAACCTATCTAGACCTGTTATGATAGGTAATTAGGATAGACCTAATATGACCTGATTGATGTCTCATCTATACCTTAGGACCTCTTATGAACTACCCACGACCCCTTAAGACACTCCATGACTCCATGACTCCATAATAGGTTGAACATTAGGTCATATTAGGAAATAAGGTATGTCTAAGTTTTTCTCTACTTATAGACCTAACTATCTACCTATTAGGACCAAGTAGACATTCTAGGACCAATTAGATAGGTATTAGGTCTTTAACCAACATTAGTCTGACCAATTAGATGTATTAGGACCTATTAGGTCCAAATAGACCTATCTAAACCTATCTGGACCTATTATGACCAATTAGATAGGTAACTAGACCAATTAGGACCTATTAGGACCAAAATTTAGGACCTATTAGACTTAACTAGACCTAATCAAGTACCAGGACCAATTATGACTCAATTAGAATCAATTAGAACCAGTTAGGAGGTCTAATTAGACTCAATTAGAACCAATTATGACTCTAGGACCACTTATGTTACCCACGACCCCTTAAGATAGTCTAGGACCACTTATATTACCCACGATCCCTTAAGACACTCTACATGACTCTTATCTATGTACGTTATGACAGGTAATTAGGACAGGTAATATGACCCATTGATGTCTTATCTATACCTTAGGACCTCTTATGTTACCCACGACCCCTTAAGACACTCCATGACTCTTATCTATACCTTAGGACCTCTTATGTTACCTACGACCCCTTAAGACAATCAAGGACTGGACTTACATTACCCACGACCCCTTAAGACACTCTAGGTCATATTACCTATCCTAATAGGTCACATTAGGTCATATTCTAGGAAATAAGGTATACATCTTTAAGTTGTTTCTCTACTTATAGACCTAACTAGACCTATTAGGACCAAGTAGACCTAACTAGTGTATGCACCCTGAAATGGTCGCCTAGACTTTGGGCCCCATTTATTCAATTTATCAATCCTAAATCATTTTTATCAATAAACAATATTTTTGAACATTATCAATTTCTTGATGAAGTCTTAATTTCGATCATATATTGGATTTTTATCCTATGGGCTAACCATTTATCCTAAGTCTTTATTTAATTAAAAGGAATATTTCCTCCCCTTTTGATTAAATAAAAAGCCCACCTTTCCTCTTATCCTAAGTTGCACAAATAAAACATTATTCATATTTTATAAAAAGGAGAAAAACACTTTTTGTCTCATATGGACATAAAGTCAACTCTTATTTTCCTATTGGAGGATATGTGTGCACATGGATTGCTCCTCTTTCAAGCTCCACCGCTGATTAAGACTTTTTGCCTCTTAATCTCAATGGTCCATTTCACCTCATTTCTTATAAAAAGAGAGCTCTCTCCTTCATTTGCATATATCTCATGTTTTATGCTATTGTTATGCTGCAGGTTTTAGGTGCATTTGGAGTTTGAAGACATTGAAGACTTGCTTCATTTCATCATCTAATTCATATTTTCTTTCATAGTTGCATGATAATGGCATTCATAGATTAGATTTCCTTTTATGCAATAGAATAAGCTCACATAGTCTAAATAGGAGGCATTGTAATCCATTGCTATTTCCTTTCAAAGATTAGTTGCATTGTACTTTCCTTTCATAGCTTAGATTGCATTCTCATTGTAGTTGCATTGCATTGCATCTTCATAGTGATTCTTGGAGATATTGGCATTGTTGCCCTTGTCTTCACTTGAATCTCTCATTGTGTGGTTGACTAGCAAGGTCACAAGTTTGTAGCTCTCGCTGAGAGCAATTTTCAATCTTGCAACTCCATACATAGAGAGCTATGAGCCGCTTTGTGAGGCCTCATTCTTGAACAACCTTGCATGTAATGGTTCATAGAAGTGCACCTTTTTAGTGTGTACATTTTTGGCGCCCACCGTGGGGCAGAGTAGATAGGCTTTGTCCTTTATTTCATTTGCATTTTCATCATTTTTCGGATTATTTTTCAGAAATTTTGCAGTTCTGGTTTTCTGTCTCAGAATATCACGCCATACTTCTCAGTATATCGCGCGATATACCTTTATATAGTAGTGCGATACTTTGCGCTTGCTAGAAATATCACTTGCTTTGAAGAGAAATATCGCACGATAGTTCGCCCTTTACGGACTATCGCCTGACCTGCCTGGAGTATATCGCCCACCAGTACTGAGGTATATCGCCTGGCATAAGGTGAAATATCGCGCAGACTAAAAGTATCGCCCCAGTATAGTGCGAAGTATCATGCGATACTGGTGTCTGGACTGTGTCTGTACCCGACAGCGAGCTATTTTTGAGCTATTTTATCTATCTTGCAAGTTTTGGGTCTGCCCATTTTTTTTTTGAAATTTTGCAAATGGTATCAAAAGTTTAAGTGTGATATATCGTTGGAAAGGTCTTTCTGAGCCTAATCCAACCATGATGGTTTCATTTTCAGATTTTATCATTTGATCAGTTATTTTTGCAGATTATCTGATTTTTCATGTACTAATCATTAGTAAATTTTAGATTTTGATTCTCCTAACTCTTGTTGGTCTAACAAGTTGTGGTTGTAGGTGCTCTCATTACTTGAAATCTGTCAAAAGAACGCATGTCAAAGAGGGCTACTAATGGTTTTTGTAGGGCTGCCCAAGCATAAAAACAAAAAAAATAAAATTTTTTTTTGCTTGTTTATTTGCTTTCCTTTCAAGTGTGGCATTCACTAATTGTATTAGGCATCTTAATACCTTGTGAAAGGGATCTTGAGGTGGTAGGAGAAGTATGCTCTTCACCTTTAGGTGAATCAGAAAATCTTGACCCATCTTAAGGTTTTGGAAGCAAGGGAGTAATTGAATCTCTTTGCTTGGTGTGTTTGGGAGAGA
Source organism: Chamaecyparis obtusa (assembly GCA_027943335.1). Lineage (NCBI taxonomy): Eukaryota > Viridiplantae > Streptophyta > Pinopsida > Cupressales > Cupressaceae > Chamaecyparis > Chamaecyparis obtusa. Next base: position 73,164 of record BSBK01012346.1, read on the forward strand.
TTCTTGAGATAGGGGAGTATGCTCTTCATCCTTGTGGTGAATCAAAAACTTTGAACCTCAAGAGTTGATCCATTTTTGTTTAGTTTAAGAATCCTTTAGTGGGCCTGCTCTTGAGCAATCAAGAGGAACGACTCAAGTGGGGACAACCTTGTCATCATTTTCCTTGGTGGCAAGTGATTCCAACTCACTATAATCTCAAGGCTATCAAGGACACCAAAAACCTTGGTAGACATAACACTTGTCTTCGTTTGATGTGAGTAGCTCATGGGATTGCGACCATGGGGAAAACATTGAACAAGAATGCTTAAGGTACTCTTGAGGCCGCGAGGTCCTAGTCCTTTATGAGGAGCAAGAGGGGTGTTATGAACGGAATCCATTACTAAGAACCATAGGTTAGAGGCCACCTTATTTAGCCACTTATCTTCTTAGTGCAAGGATTGATCCAAGTGGACTAACCCGGATCACCCCAAGATACTCACCATATGTGTCCCTTTGGTTGTGTTGTTTGACACTTCCATGACAAAGCCAATATCTCTTGTGGGCAACCACTTGGTGTTAGGCAAGGGGGCATCAAGTTGTGGGCTAAGTTGGTAAGTATTGAGCCTTGTCTTGTAGGTAGATATTGCTTGAAGTGTCTTCGATTGTGTGATACTAGTGTAAACATTCTCAACATACAAACAATCGGTAGCATTCATAGGGTGCAATTTTATTTTTGATATCATAAGTGTTTGTCTTGGCAAGGTTGCTTTTGCCCTTGTTTCAAGTGTTTGAAGACATGTTTGATCCTCTACTATTTGCAAACCTGTCCAAATGCTATTGAATTTGTGATTGAAATCAGACATTTTCACCCTCACATTTGAAAACTTGAAATTAGACCTTAAAAACTCAAAATTTTGCACAAATTGGTCAAGATCAACATCAGTATCACATTAGCCAAAGAGAAATATCACATTAGAAGGTTGTTCTTGGTGAGAAAGTTTATCTCTAGAATTGTGAGCTACATTCTTGGGAAATTCTCGTACTCTTATTGTCCAAATAATTTTCATTTAATCTCAATTTCAATTATATTTTGGCCTAGCCCAACCTCCTGGTTCAAAAGTGCAAGGGTAGTCACCCTTTGATTTGAAGCACCTCTTTGACAGTGTTGGTAAAGCCCCTGCTTCTATCTTTTCATTTCTCTTTGGACAATAGAGAACTTTGATTATCCTAGTTTGGTGTTGACATTTTGTGAGGTCATCCTATTATCAAGGGTCTTCTATTTTCAGTCTTCCTTGGTCAGTCCAAATCTTAGATCCTAGGTGTTGTCATGTTGCTCAACATCTCAATGAATGTTATGGTATCAATTGCACAAGATGGCTCTTAGTCTTCTTCTTTCTTCTCCATTTCCCATGTTCTTCTAAAGTCTTCTATTCCCATGGGAAATTCTTCTTGTTCTTCTTGATTCTTTTTCTCCTATTTAGTTTGCATTCCTCTATTTTTCTATCATTCCTATGCTTGATTCCTCCTCTTCTAGAACCATGAATTTTAACTATCTTGTTAGGGAACCTCTCTTGAGAATAGATGATCTTGAACTCATTGCTCAATTTGAAGAGTATCTTTATTCCTCCAATAGTCCTTCCAAATATCTCATGGGTGACAAACTTATAGCAAAAATAAAAGAAAAGATGATTGAATCTGACGCCTTTGCTAGAATCATAAACATGATCATATCACAATCTTCTTCTTCCAAACATTCATCATCATCTAAATCTTCTCATTCTTCTTCACCTTCCAAGTCTTATCATGACTCTTCCAGACATCATTCTCATTCTTCATCTTCTAAATCTTATCATGATTCTTCTAAACACTATTCACATTCTTCATCTTCCAAATCTTATCATGACTCTTCTAAACATTATTCGAATTCCTCATTATCCAAGTCTTCTTCTTCCACTAAGTCTTCAATTTCCTCTTCTTCACGATCTCATTCTTCTTCTACTTCTCCTAAGAGTCTTACTTCTCTTCAGAAGACATACCATAAAGAGCAACATGATAGTCCTTGTGATGTCTCTTCCACAAAGAGTGACACACCTACCTTTGATGACTATGATGACTATGATGATGGACAATGTAGCAATACTTATGGCACCTCTATTCCCAAGAGTCCTCCTTGTCGTGTGCTTAGGCTTACTAAAGGGTCATCCTATTGGATAGATTGTGATGGTGATCCATATGATTCTGATTTTGAGAGAAATTATGATATTTGTTGTGAACAATATGATACATCTACTTCTATTGAGGAAGAGAAAGCTTTCCATGCTGATTATAAATGAAGATACTATGAGCATGTCTTGTCTAAAAACTCTCATGCTGAAAATAAAGATTACACTCTCCAGCAAGATCATGTTAATGCTAAACCTTTGTCTTGTGATGGTCCCCTTCCATCCTCTACTTCCTCCAATATCCACACATCTCCTAAAGCTGCTAAGTCTTCCAAATCTTTCACAAAGCCTTCAAGGAGCCTTAAGAGCACAAATCCTTCATCCAACAAAGATCCTAATGCTTTCCATGCGGTTCCGTATAGTTATCCTCAAGGGCCACCTCTTAAAGATACTCAAGATAACCTTCACTTGGCTGCAAATACTTTCAATAATGTCGAACCTAAAGAGCATAAGCCTTTAAATGTTATAATGCCTATTTCAGCTAGTTTTTCAGCATCTCTTCCAAAGTCTTCCATACAATTCCAACATGCTTCCTTGTCCTTAGAAGTGGATCCATGTCAAGAGGACTCTAAAAATGATAAAGAAAAGAATATAAATAAAGATCAAGATCAGGAACCATCCATATCATCCAATTCTCTTCATGATATATCTCCTCCATTGCATGGTTCTTTTGATCCTCTATGCTCTTCCGCATTCATTCCACCATCTCCTAAGCAAGATCACACTACTACTTACACCGTTGAGCTTATTGATAATCAAAATAACCTTACTACACTTGCATTTTCCAAAGATGATGTTTCCATTAAGGTTATTAAAAATGGTTTTGTTACTTCTGATGTTAAGCCTATTGAAAATCAAGAAAAAAATGATGCACTTATGCTATCCAAAGCAACTTGTCAAGATCAAAGTCTTCCATCTTCTTGTTCTACCACTCCATGTTCACTTCCGCTTTCTGCTCTTCCTAAATCTTTGCAAGCTATGAATGATCCTATCAAAGAAACTGCTCCTATTCAAGATGTGCAGGATCCTGTTGAAAATTCTAATGCTCACTCTAAAGATGTTGATATCCTTGGTTGTCATATAGATGCTAATGAACTTATTGATTATCCTTTTGCATCTTCCACTTCCATCCTTGGACCTCCTCCACCAATACTAAGGGCTTCACGTCTTCCTTCCATTTTGGGTCCTTATGTCCCTTCACTTTCCCCTCCTAATTCTTCTAATTCGTCATCCATTTTGGGCCCTTACATCCCTCCATCTCCTATCTTTCCTCAAGATCAACATAGATGCATACCCTTGAATCCCTTTCATCCACCCACCCATCTAAACCGGTCATATCCTCCTTCTTCTTCCACAAGTCCCAAGTCTTTTGGAAGTAAGTTGAATGTTCAATACAAGAAAAAGAAGCAATACAAGAATCCATCAAAAAAAGAAGATCACCATGTCCCCTCTAATCGACATGGATATATAAAGTCAAAAGAGATATCTAAGAAGAAAACTACAAGACAAGTATGGGTTCCAAAACCCATCATTGAAGATATTCTCTCTAAATTATCAAAAGGAAATGAAAAGCCTAAGGCTATATGGATTCCAAAATCTCTCTTGAAAGAGTCTCATGTTGAACAAAAAGTGAAATTGACATTCAAGCTTCCAAAGACTTCCACTTCATCTTCTTCCAAAAACATTCTTTCATTCCATGTGCCTAAACCGCAACCTCTGCTAAACATCTGCCATATTCCTTCTCGTATTCCTCCATTCACATTTGAGAATTATAACAAGCACACCAATCCTTTCTTCGAGGAGTCAGATAGCAATAATGAACCAGAATATGGTTCGCACTTGGACTAGAATATGGTTTACGTTTCCTCCATTTTTCCCGTCACCCTTCAAGGTGTGTATTGACATTGATCTTACTTTTCTTTCCATCTACCTTTTCACATTCCTTCCATTCATTATCCTTCTACCTTCTATCATTTTTCTTCATTTGCCTATTCCTCATGCGTCTTCCTTTCCCCTTCAGCATCTTTGAGCATATCATTTTGAATCCTTGGCATATCATGGTTTATCCTTTCAAGGAGCATTATCTAAAAAGCTTGCCTTCTTCCAAAAAAATTCAAAAAATAGAAAAATTCAAAAAGAAAAAAAGAAAGAAAAAATAAAAAAATAAAAAATTGAAAATGTGCCATGGTGAAAACCTGGAAACAGGTGCCTTGGTAGCAAAAGTAAAGAGAAATAAATTCATCTTATGGTGAAAACCACTCCTTTGTGGGGCCTTGGATAAGTACCGTGATGAAAACCTGGCAATCAGGCATCATGCGTAGTTCTTCTACATATTTCATCCATTCCGTTTTCTCTCTTTGATCTTGGCAATATTGACCTATACACGAACATTTGGCTATCTTTTGAGCTATCTTCCGATGATCTTGCTTTCATTTCATTCCTTTTTAGCCTTCATATTCATTTTCCTTCATTCATTCTAGCCTTTCGCTATCCTTTTCCCCTCTGATCTTGATCTAATAAAAATAAAAAAATAAAGAGTAAAACACAATGCTATGAAGTCTCTTGACATGTCTACTCCTTTGGACTGCATCCTTTCCTTCTTTTTCATTACACTTTTGAGGCTTATCCTATGCTATCCTTTCATTGCTTGTCCAAATGCGCTTTACATGACAATTTTTCCCTAGCTTGGGTACTCTTGAGGAGTTTGTCTTTGAGGATTTCTTCCCTTCACTCTCCTTCATTCTCATGTCTTCTATCTTTTCCACCAGCTTGCTTATCCATCTTGTCCTTCACCTTACTAGACATTGGGACTGCACGATGTGATCTTGCTTAAAGAGTTTGATGCCCATTCTGTCTGGGGGCATCTTTTGTACATATTTTATGATCCTGAAAAAATACCAAAAAAATTGATATATGATGCTGAAAAAATCCTAAAAAGCATAAAAAGTCCTGAAAAAATACAAAAAAATCAAAAAATTCAAAAATTCAAAAAAATAGAAAAAAGTGCCTTGGTGAAAACCTAGCAATAGGCGCCTTGGTAGAAAAAATCTCAAAAAAATGAAAAAATGAAAAAATGAAAAAATGAAAAAATGAAAAAACAATCCAAGTGGTGAAAACTTGGAAACAGGCGCTACTTGAGGCCTTTGCACCCCTATTTGTTAGCATGCGCTCTCGACACTTAGCCACTTCCCATCATGCCTTGACCTTATTTGGCTTAGTCTGGAATTGGTCTTTGTCTTTGTCTAGGGGGCATAACTGTTAGCATTGGTCTTTTAGGTGCGTTTGTCTCTTGGGGCATTTCACAACAGGGGTTTTTCAACACCACCCCAAACAGTGTTTTTCAACATTACCCTTGCGTCGAGTGTTTCTTAACACTTATCGGATGTCTTGCCTATAGTCTAAGTATAATGCGATAATGCTCATGTGCAGATATGATACTCAGAATTTGACTCTATGACCAACACACACACACTTAAACAATCAACTTGTTGAGATATGTTGACTTTATTTTTCTTTGTGTGCTGTTTATGAGGATTTCTTTGATGAGTGGTCTCTCCCTGAGAAGTTTTCGATGATGCATAGCTAGAAGACTGAGGGTATGAGAACATGTTTTCTTTCTTTATCTGCTTGTGGGTATATTTTGTTGGTCCTAATTGTCATGAGCATTTATGCTGGTCTTACTTGACACTATGGATTAACAAGGTATTATTCTTGACTGTTTTGCGAGTGCATGGTTCTAGTTATCTTGACTTTCATGTGTCTTGATACAAGCATAATCTCGCCATATCAAAACTTAGGTAATCTCACTGCATTAGTCATCTTGACCTACATGTCTTTGATGCCTAGGTGAGATTTCCACATTTCTATCTAATAAAGATCATATTCATATCCACATAGTTACACTAGTGTGCATTGTATGATCTTACGACGCTACCAATAACGCTCGATGATGATAATTAGATGTCTATAGGCGTTGTGACCTTGCAAGTCAATCACGTTCATAGTAGTTTGCATTTTTAAGTTCATGTTAGTTTAGTTTTTGCATCTTGCATATGGAGAGAGCTCTCCTTTTTATCATCTGTGGACTAGTTGGTCAACTGTGCTCATTTTCTGATTCTTCTTGATCATATCTTTCATTTCTGGTCTTTCATATCACATCATTTTCTATCCATTTTCGGACTCGAAATCAAAATCTGAGTTGCGTTTCCAAATTTTCTCATTCTTCTACGCAGTTGACTGACCTTTTGAGGCATAATTCTTTGATCTTTGATGGAATTTCTTCCTTCCATGTCTCTCAAATTTTTTAGTCTTTCATTCACTCTATTTCTAGTCTTCTATTTCTATTCTTCTACTTCCTCACTGGGGCATGTTTCATTGCCTAATGGTTATCCTATTATCATTTACATTCGATTATGATTTCATTCTGATTTGATCAAATCCTTATCGATTCGCTGTTCTCCTCTCTACCTGATTTCAATTTTGATTCCGAGGGGGCAGTACCTATGGGATTCTCATCCCCGATTGCCTGATTTTCCTGATTCAGACATCTTTTGTGAGCTTTTGCTCAAATTTGAGATTCTTATCTCTTACTTTGAATGTGATCCCAAATCAACCTCATGTTCAAAGGCCTTTGTTTATATTTTGTCCGGATGTGATCCCGAATCGACCTCACATCTGAGTTGTTTTGTGATCCCAAATCGATCTCACATTTCAATTCTTCTTTGACTGCATGTGTTCCCAAATCGATCACACATTAGTCAAAGAGGGGCAAATGTATGCACCCTGAAATGGTTGCCTAGACTTTGGGCCCCATTTATTCAATTTATCAATCCTGAATCATTTTTATCAATAAACAATATTTTTGAACATTATCAATTTCTTGATCAAGTCTTAATTTCGATCATATATTAGATTTTTATCCTATGGGCTAACCATTTATCCTAAGTCTTTATTTAATTAAAAGGAATATTTCCTCCCTTTTTTATTAAATAAAAAGCCCACCTTTCCTCTTATCCTAAGTTGCACAAATAAAACATTATTCATATTTTATAAAAAGGAGAAAAACACTTTTTGTCTCATATGGACATAAAGTCAACTCTTATTTTCCTATTGGAGGATATGTGTGCACATGGATTACTCCTCTTTCAAGCTCCACCGCTGATTAAGACTTTTTGCCTCTTAATCTCAATGGTCCATTTCACCTCATTTCTTATAAAAAGAGAGCTCTCTCCTTCATTTGCATATATCTCATATTTTATGCTTTTGTTATGCTGCAGGTTTTAGGTGCATTTGGAGTTTGAAGACATTGAAGACTTGCTTCATTTCATCATCCAGTTCATATTTTCTTTCATAGTTGCATGATAATGGCATTCATAGATTAGATTTCCTTTTATGCAATAGAATAAGCTCACATAGTCTAAATAGGAGGCATTGTAATCCATTGCTATTTCCTTTCAAAGATTAGTTGCATTGTACTTTCCTTTCATAGCTTAGATTGCATTCTCATTGTAGTTGCATTGCATTGCATCTTCATAGTGATTCTTGGAGATATTGGCATTGTTTCCCTTGTCTTCACTTGAATCTCTCATTGTGTGGTTGACTAGCAAGGTCACAAGTTTGTAGCTCTAGCTGAAAGCAATTTTCAATCTTGCAACTCCATACATAGAGAGCTATGAGCCACTTTGTGAGGCCTCATTCTTGAACAACCTTGCATGTAATGGTTCATAGAAGTGCACCTTTTTAGTGTGTACAACTAGGACCTATTAGGACCAATTAGACAGGTATTAGGTCTTTAACCAACATTAGTCTGACCAATTAGATATATTAGGACCTATTATGACCAATTAGACAGGTAACTAGATGAATTAGGACCTATTAGGACCAAAATTTAGGACCTATTAGACTTAATTAGACCTAACTATACCAGGACCAATTATGACTCAATTAGAATCAATTAGAACCATTTAGGAGGTCTAATTAGATTCAATTAGAACCAATTATGACTCTAGGACCACTTATGTTACCCACGACCCCTTAAGATAGTCTAGGACCACTTATATTACCCACGATCCCTTAAGACACTCTACATGACTCTTATCTATGTACGTTATGACAGGTAATTAGGACAGGTAATATGACCCATTGATGTCTTATCTATACCTTAGGACCTCTTATGTTAGCCACGACCCCTTAAGACACTCCATGACTCTTATCTATACCTTAGGACCTATTATGTTACCTACGACCCCTTAAGACAATCAAGGACTGGACTTACATTACCCACAACCCCTTAAGACACTCTAGGTCATATTACCTATCCTAATAGTTCACATTAGGTCATATTAGGAAATAAGGTATACATCTTTAAGTTGTTTCTCTACTTATAGACCTAACTAGACAATCTAGGACAACTTATATAACCCACGGCTCCTTAAGACAGTCTAGGACAACTTATATAACCCACGACCCCTTAAGATACTTTATAGTCCTAGATTATCTATACATTAGGACCTCTTACGTTACCTATGACCCCTTAAGACCTCTTATTATAAATTTCTGACCCCTTAAGACCTAATTAGTATATGTCTTAGGACTCTTAAGGCCTAATAAGACCACTTATGTTACCCACGACTCCTTAAGACATGAGCTATGACCACTTATGTTACCCATGACCCCTTATGTAAATGCATTTTTAGTAAATATTAAAGTTAGTCCTATGACCCATTGATGTACATGTTAGGTTTCATTAATACATACTAGGATGTCCTATGACCCATTGATGTCTTATCTATACCTTAGGACCAAGTTTATTTATTTCCATTTTACATGTAGTTATAATGTTGTAATCAAGTGCTTAATTATTAACACTTAGCTCTTTCACATGTGATGTACATCTAGATGGCCGCTCAGGGTGCACCTTGGACTCCTGACATTCATACTATTTTCCACATGGATGACACAGAGATAGCTAGACTTAGATAGGCTATCGGTAGATCTAGTGGAGATGGTATATACAGAGACACATGTGCTACTATATTGACTAGTTTAGAGTCTATGACTAGTAGATTGAGGGCCAGCACTTCATTTACGCCTTAGGCAAATTTACTTGATATGAGACACATTTACATGATATGATATGAGACACATTTACTTGATATGATATGAGACACATTTACTTGATATATATGATTAGATTAGATAGTTTTATTCGATTAGATGATATGATTAGATTAGATGGTTTTATTCCATTAGATGATATGATTAGATTAGATTGTTTAATTCAATTAGATGATATGATTCTTTTTTATTAGATGATATATGATTATATTAGATGGTTTTATTCCATTAGATGATATGATTTTATTTGATTAGATTATCTATGATTTTATTTGATTAGATGATATGATTAGATTAGATGGTTTTATTCGATTAGATGATATGATTAGATTAGATTGTTTAATTCGATTAGATGATATGATTTTTTTTATTAGATGATATATGATTATATTAGATGGTTTTATTCCATTAGATGATATGATTTTATTTGATTAGATGATCTATATGATATATGATTTGACTAGATGGTTTTATTTGATTAGATGATCTATGATTTTATTCAAGATTAGATGATATATATGATTAGATTAGATGGTTTTATTCGATTAGATGATATTAGTTTGATTTGTTTGAAAGATGATATATGATATTTGATTAGATGATCTATGATTTTATTTGATTAGATGATTTATTTAGATGATATGATAACTAATTTCATCATTTTTTAGTGTCTTAAGGGGAGGTCTTAAGGGGATCTATAATTGATATCATAAAAGATAACTTGTTAATACATGTAACTAATGTCCATAATAACTATTCTAACTAATTGTACAGCTAACACATGTCATACTTGTAATATAACTAATTTCATCATTTTTTAGTGTCTTAAGGGGATCTATAATTAATATCATAAAAGATAACTAGTTAATGCATGTAACTAATGTCCATAATAGCTATTCTAACTAATTCTACAAAGTTAACACATGTCATACTTGTAATATAACTAATTTCATCATTTTTTAGTGTCTTAAGGGGAGGTCTTAACCTAGGATCTATAATTAATATCATAAAAGATAACTAGTTAATACATGTAACTAATGTCCATAATAACTATTCTAACTAACTCTATAAAGTTAACACATGTCATACTTGTAATATAACTAATTTCATCATTTTTTAGTGTCTTAAGGGGAGGTCTTAACCTGGGATCTATAATTAATATCACAAAATATAACTAGTTAATACATGTAACTAATGGATAATAACTATATTCTAACTAATTCTAGAACTAACACATGTCATAAGTAATATAACTAATTTCAAGCATACATAAAATCTTTAACTAACATGAAATCTATAAAAATCATTGAATAATCAAAGTATACGTATAAAATTCTATATATTAAAACCATTGAACCATCAAATAGGTTCATCATATATCAACAAATTATAGCCTATCATATGTTTAAATATATAAACAAAGTATAATGAAATTTAATCCACAGATATCAAATAGGTCCCAACACAACAAATAAGTATACATGTATGAAACATTTTAGACCAACTCAAGTGGTTCAGACCTTTCATGGAGAACCTGTAATATTCTCTCATGATCCTCACTATCTAGTCTCCACTTATGACATCCATGTTGAGATTTAACTGTATGAAGACAAATGGATGTGGCAACTACTAGGTGACTATATTGGAACACCTTATTGTCTGGTTTGTAATCAACAAAGTGAATACCATGTTGAATTACTTTGATTTGTTTGAAATATGTTCCCTCTAAAACAATTGAACCTGCAAGTCACATATTTTAACAATATATAAATTTAAACAAACTCAATTTGAATTTTGTTAAAAGGTTAAAATTTAAAATTTACAAATTGAGTTTAATATATTGATGTAAACTAGATATACAAACCTATGGGGAACAACATTCCATCGCTTTCTTCAGGTTCAAGTAACTTCATCCTCTCTGCAGTACAACGCAGTAAATAATAATCAACTCCTTCTACATTTTCACTCTCAGCAATCACTGCAAAGACATCTCCTGCACAATAAATTTTTATATATACGTGTGTGAGATCTTAAAATAAATACTTAGTTCAATCTATAGATCTATCTATATCTACATGATCTATACATGTGCAACTCAGTGTACCATATAATGTGAAATTTATATATATACTTACCAATTTTGACCAATCCTGAGATATGATCATAATCGGTAGAAATCAAAGGAACATCATCGAAGTTTTCATCTTCGTCTCTATCAAATGTATCAGTAACAACTAGTGGCACTAGATTCCATGTACCCACATATCCACGATCTTGATTGATACATTCCTCATAATTGTCAGCAATGCAGTGACAACAAAAGCATGAGTAGTCCTTAGTGTTCAACATCCAATTGCAACAATTCGTACTCATAACTGAATGCAAAGATCGTGTCTTTTCTATCCTATTGCAACCATGCATAATTTTTCTATCCACACCTGAACAAATGCACATATATTTAATACATTTTATATAAATATAATTTGAATAAAAAATATCATTAAAATTTTAAACACTTTCAACTAATTAAAAAATGTGTGCATACTTTTTATCCCCCAAAATTTTCTATATGGCACCGCCTGAGTCAATCCTGATGATGCGTCATTCTCATTTGGTGTGAAATGTGTCTTGCACCATTCAACCACATCATGTGCATTTTTTATATGCACTCCCTTATAATTCATTTGATACTTTCGTATAGCACGTTTGATGCAAGCTCCGACACCATCATGTTCACCTTTTCCATGTCCACTCTCAAAGAAACTCCAGACATGTGGTATGTTTTCATTATGATGATATCTACATAGTGCATAAAATGGTCTTGATGATTTAAATTGCGCAGCACATCCATTTGACCAAACATAATGTTTATCAATTTTTATACCTTTTTCTTTCACATTTGCAAAAAACATCTTGAAGCAGTGTTCCACATAATGAATGTCATGCTCTCTATCATCACTTATATAAAAATGATATTCCTTCTTGATGACTCGTGCTTCAAATGTACTCTCAATACCATCCAAATCTAATTGTGCATGTCAATAACACACATGTACCATAATAGTAATTTGCTCTGAAAAATAGTATTCTAACTGAATTGCCTTTTGATGAACAAAAGAATAATTTTCTGCAAAATCAACAAGTGATACAATAGTTCCAAGTGGGAAATTGTCTCTCAGTGTTTGAAATTGTTGTGCTTGCCACTTTGCAAAAAAAGCATGATGAATGTAGGGTTGAATCAATTTTTTAAAATTTTCCATAAAAACTCCAACATTTATCTCCTCTTCAACATATTCTAACCTTTTGGATTCTTTCCCAAATTTTGTTTCATTCTTTACATATTTGTAACTATTGCAATTTACCATCTTTGTTACATCAATATCTTCATTTTTCAAAGGAAAAAGAGACAAATCGGCACATGTTTGGCATATTCCTTTTATGCAATTTATTTGTCTAGCTACATCATCTCTTTTGTCACATAAAATGGATGAGATGAATTCACTTCATCTAGTAGGAGGAGCCTTTTCAAAACCATAAGTGTCTTCTACAAACTTTCAAAAAACATGATAGTGGAGATCAAATTCAATATGATAATGACAACAACAAGTTTCAAACACTTTGTTTGTCCTAATATAATATGGCTTCAATCTTCCAAACAATGTTTGCCCAATCTTTATATTAGGATTTGAACTACAAAATGACACATACATTTCATGTTGTGTTGTGTCCAACCAATGTTTCGTATGATATTCATATTGATTAGCTGAAATTCTATGTTTGATAACATCTCTAGTGTTTGATGAAGGACGTGTATTATCATTCCAAAATGATGTGATCAAATTTTTTTTTTCTTCATCAATCCTATCAGAATGAGGAGCTCTACACATGATTGCCCAATTGCCTTCCAAGGTGCTATCATCCAAAAGTATTCTCTTATTAACATATCATGATATTGTTTTCCTATTAAAACCAATGTGAGATGAAACTGAAGATATATTTCTTTTTCGTCTCATACTGTTATCTACAATGGATGTCAACATAACTTTTCTTGTAATGAACTTATCTATAGTTCGAGATCGCTTCCCTAACTAGTTCAAACCTTTCTTAAGATTTTCAATCATATCAGTTTGCATGTCAATAACTTTTCTCTTCTTTGATGATGTGTCTATACCCAATAATTTTAATGCCCCTTCCAAATTTTTGTCTATAAGTATAAGTGAAAGCAATTGAGCTTGTTCAAGTGTTTCAAAATTATCAAATTTACCCAATATTTCTCTTGCTATCATTTTCATTGATCTCTTCTTAGCAAGACTTAATTGTTGAGCATTAGCAAGTGATCTCAAAGTGTCCACATTCATTGTAAGTAAATGATCTAAGTTTCTATAACTAATATTTTTCTTTACACTTTGAGCTAAATTTAAAAGTTCATTCATACCAGTAGGAGCACGTGATGTTGACCCTTCTCCAACATCAATTGTTTGAGCCTCTCTAGGGAGTAATTCTGACCCTTCTTCAATGTGTAATTCTTTGACTTGACTTGACCCTCCTACTTCAGCTTGTCTTTCAGCTTCTTTAGTTTTATGATAATATGCCAATGCAGCTTCATGATTTCTTTGTTTAGTACCGGGTGACCTTTTTCTAGAAGATTTACTTTGTCTTCCCTTCTTGTTCCCCATTTCTTTGAGCTCCAAAAAATGCCTTCCACAAGATCATCAACAAAAATTCCTTCTTCAAAAAATGCCTTCAATAATAGAAAATGCGAATTTATTAATTGTGAGTTGATGTAAAATAGAAATGAAAATTTTTACTTTTATACCATTTTAAAAAAATTTTAAAAAAAATTTTTAATGGCCGACTAGGATGCTTCGTGCGAAGTACCCTTGGGAAAAATTTTGGCCACCAGAATTTTCACTTAGGGGGCTTCGTGTGAGGGGTCTTCGCATGAAGACCCTCAGGTGGCTTCGTGCAAAGACTGTCTTCGCACGAAGCCAAAAAAAATAAATTTGCTCTTAGAAAACAACTCAACTGCAGAAAAATGGTCTTCCGAGGCCTGAAACAAGGACTAAACAAGATGATTTTTTAAAACAAATGATGTTAAAAGATGCTATTCAGAATAAGCTTTCTAATGAATATAATTTTAATACATATTGAATTTATTATCACTTTTAAATATTACTCTAACTAAACATAGGTTGTTTGGTCATTCAACAACCTAGTGTCTCTTCATGACTTCGGGAAAAATAGTAAATGATAAAAAAAAATTATGAAAAATATGTAGGAAAAGCGTATTTGTGTTACCTTTCTATTAAAAAAAATAAAAAATATATATATTTCGATATAACTAGATCAAGTTAGAGCGATCCAAGTGACCTTATGTCTAGATTATAGTTACTGTCACTTTAAAACTTAATAAACTATGAAATATTGATCCAAAATGAATAAAACCAATTGCATTCTTTAGATATTGAAGTTAAAAATATAATCTCGAAAGAATTACATCATTATCGTATTTAAAAAAAAAAGTTATGCTAATCCAAGTGACAGTACCTCTTTAAAAACATAATTTTTTCATGCAAACCACTTCTAGAAGGAGAAGGAAAAATGAATTTAAATGATTTTTTTAAAAAATAAAAAATAAAAATTAAAAACTAGAAACAAAAATCTAAAAGACTCTAGTTTACATCATCTTCAAATTCCTAATAGTTTTGTGGCAACATGTGTTTGAAAGTGAGATTTTTTCTCAAAATTGTGATCTCTGTGTCAAAGTTGGCCAAAAAGTGAGACGCACTATTGTGGGACCACCCCATGTACTCAGAATACTTTCCTATCAACATCAAGTCTCATGATGTCCACCAAGTACTCAAAAGTTTATAAAGATATCATCTCATGATATCGGGAGCATTGGCCTACAGAATACCAAGTCCAATGATATTCACCAAGTGATTAGTGTAATGAACTACCAACATCAAGTCTCATGATGTCCATCGAGTACTAAAAAGTTTATAAAGGTATCATCTCATGATATCAGGAGCATTGACCTGCAGAATATCAAGTCACATGATATTCACCAAGTTCTAAGAGTAGTGTCCTACCAACATCAAGTCTCATGATGTCCACCAAGTACTCAAAATTTTATAAAGATATCATCTCATGGTATTAGGAGCATTGGCCTAAAAAATGTCAAGTCTCATGATATTCACCAAGATCTTAGAGTAATGTCCTACCAACATCAAGTCTCATGATGTCCACCAAGTACTCAACAAATGTTCATAGGTAATGTGCACTTACCATAGGAACATTCCTATCATCTATCATGATCTATTTTAGCCATCATAATATGTCTATTACAATAGAATATCATGGCCTGTTTAAGGAACTCAATCCACCATGAAAGATATCATCTATCATGATCTGTTTTAGCCATCATAAGATGTCTATCATGATAAAATATCAAGTTATTATAAGATCGTCACCTTTCAATAACTTTAACAAATACAAGTGATAATCATTTGGAAGTTGCCACTTTCTCATGATGTACACATGGGGTAGGCCCATTAAAAATATGGAGTCACACACACACACGACATCCACCATGCCTTAGTGCATAGGGTGAAATAAAGGATTTCACATCGAACTTCTCTCACAAGGAATAACTCATTGAGAAGATATCAATCTGTTGATCTTTTCATCCAAGATTGCTTAAGATAAATTGTCAGACTCCCTCTGAATCTAATTTCAATCTTCTGAGCTCCTCGTCCAAAGTTAACTCAGAAGAGTCAGACTCCCTCTTAATCTGATATCAATCTTCTTTTTCTTGCAAGAGCATCCCCATAAAAGATCAAGGCAAATAGCTCTTATAGTACATATAGAAATACAAATAGATAATGTAATACTCAAGGATAATAAATACTTATCTATGCATAAACATCCTTGACACAAGTTACTTCAATGAAGGTCCATATACATCAAATCAAAAAACACCTTCTTAGATTATTTGAAAGGCATCTCCCCTTTGGATCATCTCCCCACTAAGGATGGTTCAGATGGGAATGTACATAACATTGGTTTTTATTCTCCCCACAATGTAAAATTGCCACTCTTATATTGTTGAACAATGCTTATATCTTCTTGTGAAATGATTTGACTGATCCAAGTGAGGTGACACTCTATAATTAAAGATTTCATTCTAGAAAGAGACACTCTTCTTTGAATACGTGCTTCTTTGTTAATGCTTGACCACGATCATAACAAATTAATATGTCTCTTTAATGAAAGTTGCTACAAGGTCTAACTAATCATTAAGGAAATCATTGTGTATAATTTGCAAATTCATCATCCTCAACCTCTTACTAAACAACACTACAATTCATTTGACCTTATTCTTTGCACTTGGCGTGGACAAAAGTATGCAACACAACTTCACTCATTGGATTTCACATAGATTCATATATAGTTGGTCATAACTTTTGAACTCAACACTTTCTTGCCAATCACTCCAGTGAGATTCTTTGCAATTTGTTTATCACTAACATATCCAAAAGAAAGAAAAATCCAATGGTGAATTTGTGAGATACGGTCCCCGTACTGAGACTATATTTTATAAGACAGTCACACATTCACTATCAACAAACTAGTCTCTTACATTTGCAACCTGGCTCTAATACCATGTTGATTTTGTGAGGATCACTACAAATATAACAACACTCTTGATTGTATGTATTTTTCAAAGGCAATAATCTCTCTCTTATTTATATTGTGGATGAGACATGGATAGACATGTCCCTTCATGGGACATGTCTATTCATTAAGACATACTCTTTTAATATATACATTATTTCTATAGTCTTATTATATTAATTTCTCCAACACAATAATACTTTAGATATATATAAATTTATATTTCATATATAGTGAATATATATATATATATATATATATATATATATATATATATATATATATATATATATATATATATATATATATATATATATATATATATATATATATATATATATATATATATATATATATATATATATATATATATATATATATATATATATATATATATATATTCACTATATATGAAATATCACCCAAGTTTTAGCTACAGAAAAAAATTCCTTTACTTAACACACTCATGGAGGAAATTATACCTTGTTAAGAGTTGTAATGTAGGGTTTATACCTTATAAAAGTATTAAAATCTCCCAAGTGGTTTCAATAAAGGTAAGACCTAGCTTTACTTCCTTTTTTTAACTACAGTAAAGTTTCAAAAATTGAAAAGGCACTATGTACTAAAAATTGAAAATTCTAAAATTGCAAAAATTAAAATATATAATGCTGAAGAAAAATATGAACTGGAAAAGAGTTATAAGATAATATTTCTAGATAATTTCACTTGCTCATCTGAAATAAGCCATGCACTCCCCAACAATGTCCTCTCCCATAACTCAATTTGTTTAAGTATTCATTTCCTAATTTTAAAAATTTCAAGAGTATCTAGTAGGAGCCTTAATATTCTTGATTGTGATTCTATTTAAGAATCCTCAAGGAAAATTTTTCAGGTGTCGGTGGGAGAATTAAAACTAAACCCACACTTGATGGACTATTTATTAAATGTAATGTGCTCCTAATAGGGTCATGCATGTCCATTTCAACAAGGATACTAGGATCATCCATGTCTGATGTAGAAGGCATGCTATAACATATTGCACTTGATGCCACTCTTGTGATACATGTTTTTGGTCTAGATGTGGGCATGATACATCTTCTTGAAACATCCAACGAGGCACAATATAAATATTAAAGTGGTATAATAAGAGAAATAACATAATCAAACCCACACAAACATATGATTGCATCTTACCTTTTGCATAACATTGGGTGTATCGAATGACATAATCAGATCTTGCATGCCAACAATATGCATGATTGATGGAGTTGCTCTAGAAATTCTCTGTGGCAAAAACATAAATATTAACAAAATATACAAGGTTAAATAAGTTAATTAAAAGTACAAGAATCTAGATCAATCTTATCACTGGCATAATACTAGATGTACTAAATGGTGTGATAGGGGTTGGAATGACTTTAGAGATGGTCTACATTCCAAAAACATAAATTAACATAATATAATGTAGAACGTGTGTTATTTTTAACCTATAAAAGATAATTTTCAAACTTACCTCATGCACCATAATATTAATTTTTTTCCCTTGCTCATTCCTTAGCATTTCAATTAGAGCATTTAATATCAATGGATCCCCAATAGTAGTATTGGAAGCACCCAAAAGCATATCCTTAAAGAAACACATAATGACATAAATGACATAAATGATAAAATATTGATTAGAGAACATATGCAAGTGATATTAGTAACACAAGTCAAATTCACTAGCACATGAACTATAATATACATAATTTTCATTATGTTTCAATACATAAGAATGCTACAATATTTTTTACTTTCAGGTCAAACACGGGCTTAAGATATTCCTAAGTCTCATTAAAGATATTTCCAAGCCTCGTTAAACCTTGTCAACAATCCTTAACATACTACAATTGAATCAAAAAATGAAAAATGTAGTCATTGCAATATATAGGGTTTGCATTAATGCAACATAGGTCACTGAGAACATATGAGAAAATATAGTCAAAAGACATAACAACAACATACATTCATCAAGGAACATAAGAGGTCATTGTGCATTCATAATAGAAATATAATAACTGATTCCCAAGTGAAGAGATTGAAAACACTAGTGATAAATGTCAATTGTATTGAAAGGCAAAGAATGTTGATAATGGATAAGAAGTAATAAGTGACAATAGTACTATGATAAGGAACATAATTGATATAATGTATACATGAAAGATGACAAAGAGATGCAAAACATTACCATGGAAAAAAAAAGGAAGAAGACTTGATCAACAACAATGTACAATGAGTGGTATCAATAATGGATCAAAAGACAATGATAAATCAATATTTTGAATTAGTCAATCAATGTATCAATGTAGCTACATAATCTTAGAAGGAGCAAGTAAATTTTCCTTTGTTCACTATATAAGAAATGATAATAAACAATACAAAAATTATGGAAAGAAAAGAGCGATGAATGTCTCATGATTAGAGGAAAATTGCCATGACAATAACGAAAACTTGGAGAAAATTATTAATTCAAGAATAGTAGTCATGGAAATGTCATCTTGAACAATAAAAAAGATAAAGGGATGTATGGTAAAAATAGATATAAGCAATAACATAGAAATGATTCACAATGGTTATAGTGCATTAGTCAATATGTTTGAGGACAACCAAAGAAGTAATGGCCAAGTAAAGTTACTAGACAAAAATATAAAAATGATAACCATGATAATGCAATATGGAACAATGGGTAGGCATTTAACATGAAGAGACATAAATACATATGCAAGGCATTATTGTTGTTCTATAATAGACACATATATTGATAAGTGATTGAGAAGAACAAATCTTTCATGAAAGATGAAACTATGACTATATAAAGGAAGTGAATGCATATAATAGTGATTTGAAGACAACAAATAAATCATGAAAATGACAGTAAATGTATAAAAAGACTTTGATATTCAATATGAAAAAAAATTGCAAGCTATATTTGTTGATGTTACAAAAATCCCCTAAAAAACCACTCATAATATTCAAATCACTTAATTTCCATTACATATTGTATACAATAAAAAAATACAATACTTAACCTATAAAGGTTTAATTATATTGTATTGAATCCTCACAACCATCTTAAAGTGAACATAGTGATCAAGCAATGTCATCCTCACATGAAATTTCCTCACCCGATGGCATAAATACCTCATCATTAAAGGGACCTAAATAAACAAACAAATTAATACTATCATTTTCATGGTCTTCATCACCTTCAACTACATGTAAATGGAAATCAATAAATTCATCAACTTCATGGACTTGATGCCCATGTGGTTTCTCATGTCCTTTAGACACTTCAATAAAATTTTCATGGTCTTCATATTGGTCACATGCATAATTGGAAATAAAAATTTCATCATCTCCATCTTGGCCATCTAAGCCTTTAGGGGGGACTTCTACATCTTTAACTAAATCATGATCCTCCGGGTCTTGAAAAAATATTACTCTTTGTCCTCTTGGATCATAATCAATCACAAATGACCATCCAGGTTGTTCCAAATTTGGAATGATAAATATCTGCTCACATTGATTTGGAAACACATAAGGTTTAGAAGTGGCTTCAAACCTAGATGTATTGATCATATGGAGTCCATTATTGTGCAACAAGATAGTTTTTTCTTCACCAACTTTGATAAGCTTGTACCATTCAACACGAAAAGTAACTTTCTTTAAAGACGTAAAATCAAGCTCTATAATATCCTCCAACACTCCATAATAGTGAAGTGTGCTTGTTATTGGTTGTCCATCATCTGCATGTGAACAACATTCCACCTCAAATGATTCTGAAACTCTGACAATCATAAGGTTGTCTCTTTTCATCAACTTTTTTGATGCATTTATGATGACCAAAATTCCACATTCCTTTTTAATGCATGTTACCTGAATTCATATAAATATTAACTAATTAGATTCAATGATACAAAAGTTAAAAGACAATTTATTACATATGTCCAATATGTTAATACATATGTCAAACTCATAGTTTGATTTTCAGTTTTATATTGTCAAACTCTTTTAGGCCACTTTCATGTATGCGTTGATTATTTCAGCTTTATTTTGAGGTTATAGATGTATGATATTACATAGTGATTTGGTATTGGATAGTCACAAGATATCATGTGTTTACAGTTAAATTATAGTTATTTTGATGATGATTATATTGTTGTTTACATGCATGGTTTTACTTACCCCATATTTGCATGTGTATGGCTATCATGCACATATTTTACCTTCCTATTTGATGTAATTGATGTGGTTAAGGGATGGAGTCGTAGTCACCTTCTTGCGGGATCCACAAGATGTACCAATCCATGCCATATATATATATATGAGAGAGAGAGAGTCTTAATGGGGAGGGGTGAGAGAGTCTTAAGGGGTGGGGAGAGAAAGAGAGTCTTAAGAGGGAAAGAGAGAGAGAGATTGTGTGTGAACTTGTGAGTGTGTGTTTGAGAGAGAGAAATAGAGGAAGGGAATTGTGTTCATGAGTACACGTGTTTAAGAAATAAAAATGTACCTAAATTTTTTTAAACAACTTCTGAAGTTTTAATATAATACATAATTAAAAATTGCAAAAATGAACCATACATGTACCCAATTAAACAAAGTTTAAGTTTTTTTTTCTAGAGTTTTCTATATGTTTTTTTCTAAATTTTTCTAACATTTTCTAATAATTTTCTAAATTTTCTTAGGGTTTTAAATATTCTAAATTTTCCTAAGGTTTTAAATTTTTTTAAAAGTTTCCTAAGGTTTTAATTTTTTTTAATAAAAATAATTAAAAATTATTAGAAATGAAAATTACTGATATAAT
>BSBK01012347.1:0-72873 GCA_027943335.1 Chamaecyparis obtusa
CTACACGTTTCTTGTTTATTGATTGCAAAAATGAGGATCTTACAACAAAGCTGCTATATGGAAATCAAGTATTTCATCATGGATTAAGTTTAAAATTATATAATAGCTACCTAAATTTGATCCTGATCAATACACATTGAAGAAGATGTCAAGATAGATTAGGTTAATCAATTTACCAGTAGAGCTAATACATAGCCAGATCTTAATGAAAATAGGTGATGAATTGGGTGGTTTTATTGGGCTGGAGAAAAATTTCTAATTTTCTTCAAATGTTAAAATGCTAGTTGATATTGATCATTAATAATGGTACCTATCATATTAAATTAATTTTTTTTCAAGGATCTATAACTAAATATGTTGTGTTTAGATGGGCTAGATCTCCCCAAATGATAGATAAGATATTCATTCCCCTTAAAATGGTAGAGGGTATTAGTTTTAGATTCAATAAGAATTCAGGGGGATTTATAATAGAAAATCATGTTGGAAACCCTAATAAAATTATTGACATTGATAACATCTGTAAAAATCCACCAATTTCACTGCTTGTTATCACCACAAGACTAGCAAGCATGAAAAACCATTCAGAAATAGTGGATAACAATTTGAACCTTGGTGACATTAACAATATCACTAGGAGTGTGAGACAATATTCGGTCAATAACTTTAAATTTAACAATGAAGGAGCAAACCTGGGGATAAGGCATACAAATTGTGTGGACACCTATCTTACAACAGATAATGTAGGGGTAGAACCTTTATCCATAGATATGGGAGAGGGAGAAATAGTGGAAAATGAAGATGTAACAATTTATGTTGAGCTAGTAGAAACCTTTAAGGAGCATTATTCCAATGACAATAGAGAGGTAGTTAAGGAATGAAAGGAAGATAACCTTGTAAATGAAGCTAAGGAATTCATTGCCTAAAGGAGTGAGAGTCACAAGTAAAGACATAGGTTTAGAACTTAATGAGTTTTACAATGAAGTATTGAGTGACCTTATGGAAGGATTTGTAGAGGAACTTTGGAGTGAAGAGGAGAATGCTCGAGATAAACACATGCTTATTACCAAAATATTAGAAAGGGAGAAAGAAGAAATAAATTAGGCAAGGGAGGGGGATATGATGATTGAGTTAAAAGGAAAGGGGGTAGAAAATACATATGCTCCTCTATGAATAGCACAAACTAAGTTGGGTAAGGAAACCTTGAACTGTATCAAGTGCAATAAAAAGAGAGGAAGGAAATCTCTTTTAGAACTATGGGAAAGGGATCCTCAAATGTTGCATAACAACAACAAAATTTGAGGTCAGACTGATACAATAAACTAAGATCAATATGGAAGAAATAGAAATGGTTAGAAAGAAGCTAGGAATAAAGGAAATTGATAGATCTTCAGCTTGTTGTGCCTCAAGAGGTCTTACAATAATATGGGATCCAAGATTAGTAATCTTCATTAAGGATGGATGACAGAAGAATTGGATGAGTGGTGTTGTCAAAATCACAAGAAGTAATCTACATTTAACATTAATAAATGTCTATGGACCTACACAAAATAGAGACAAGAAATTGGTTTGGCGTGAAATTGAATAGTATCTGCAGGATGTACCAGATCAAGTCTACATTATAGGTGGGGATTTCAATGCTAAAATTAACCCCAATGAGAAATAGGGTGGTATCATGAGAGAAGTTTAGTCAACTATTGATTTTAGATGTTGGGTCAATAAAAATATTTTGGTTGAAATTCTGACTAAAAATGGGACATTCACATGGAGCAATATAAGACAAGGATTTAGTCACATTGCAGAGAAACTTGACAAATGTTTCTTCAAGGACAGATGGGCAGACTTTCCGTTTACTATCTCAGCTGAAATCCTCCCGTAGTCAAGATCATACCACTTTCTAGTCTAGCTAAATATAACTAAGGATTCAAGGCCTAATCATTGTCCTTTCAAGTTTGAACAAATGTGGCTAAAAGATGAAAACTTGTTGAATTTAATAGAGCAATGGTAGAAGGAAGTAGAAGTCTCAGGTTCAAAATTATACTATGTGGTAACTAAGCTAAAGATAATTAAAAATAAATTGTTATTATGGAACAAAAATAATTTTGGTAATATTTTTGAAGCAAAGGAGAGAATAGAAGAAATCTAGGGGAACTCAATAATGAAGTAATTGACAAAAGAATTTATAATGCATGACATGTTAGGGAGAAAAAACTAATTTCAAATTATGAAGATATCATAGCAAAGGAAGAAATCTTTTGGCATAAAAAACATAGAGAGACATAAGTAAATGTAGGGGATAAGAATACAAAATTCTTTCATAATAGTACTAAACAATGAAGAAGCATTAACAAAATTTCCAAAATAAAGGATAGCACTAGTACAAAAACAACAATATGTGACTTAATAAACTCCTAAAAATTGCATATAGATGACTAAACTTAGTCACGTGACTATTAGTAGTTCATTTGTAGTAATTTATAATGCAACTAAATTTATGACTAAACTATTTTAGTCATTTATTCATTCATTGATTTGGTCATTGGTTTAGTCATTGATTTAGTCATGGTAGTGATTTATTTAGTCATTAATTTAGCCATTAATTTAGTCATATATTTAGTCATATATTTAGTTATTAATTTAGTCATTAATTTAGTCATATATTTAGTCCTTAATTTAGTCATATATTTAGTCATTAAATTTAGTCATATATTTAATCATATTAGGGCATGATGAAATCAAACCACCATCCTCCTGCTTGTAGAGAAGGTGCTCTTCCATTGAGCTAGTACCCTTTAAATAATAATCATACCATGTATGCTAGTACTTTCCATTAAATATGATTTCAAGTTTTTCCCTCTATAGCTCAAGGGTAGCAAAGCCTAAGGAGAGGATGACTAGTGATGCTCTAAACTCAATGGTGAACTTCAATGTGCAATATAAGGATGAAGCAAATGATTTCATTGGAAAATCCATTACACATGGTTCATTCCCCTTATTATAATAAGGTTGTGGCACAAAAAAAGGAATACCTTCATTTGTGCAATCAAGGGAGACAAAACTAAGACTAGAAAATTTGGATAGCAATTCATCTATTGTTCTAAGTTTTAATTGCTTATGTTGATGAGTGGAACTAGTTTACTCATAGCTTCATCCAATATATTAATGTGAATGTGCTTACCTCTAGGAGAGAAAAAAACATTTTTGGCTATACATAATGTCTTGAATCTCATTGACCACAACACTCTTATGTAGAAGGGAGAGTCCAATAACCCAAAAGGATTTAGACCTAGAGATAGTATTCAAAATTCATTGATGATAATGATAACATGAAGGGACCAATCATTGAAGGTGACCAAACAAATACAAAATTATTGAAAGTAGTGGTAAAGGTCATCAATAATGTCACAAAAAAATAGAGTAGAAATAATGATTTCAATAGTGGCTAAAATCTCAATCAACTTTTAGTTGATTTAGTGGAGAAGAAACAACACAAAAATAGAGCCCAATGTGTAGAGTTATTAAATTTAAGAACCATTATTGATGCAATCTAATGAAGCTGATTATGAAATAGTGAAACCATATGAAGGTGTATAGATAAATGACATAGTTAAATCTTAACAATAAAAGTAGCCAATAATCTAGCCATCCATTTTTAAGTTTCTTGACTTTTAGAAATCCAACCAAATATGAACTACAAAACATAAAATGCTAACTTCTCACTACATTCATTATCTATGAAACCTTTACATGTGCTTGTCTTCCCTCATCAAACTACTTCCACCTTGAGAAAGTTGAAACTATACGGGATGCAACTTGCAATTGTAATACAATTTATATACTCACATGATTGTGAATGTTATAGTTATCAATCTCATCACAAAAAATAAAAATTCAAATAGTAAGTTACAACTATATCCAATAGAAATTTAACTCAAAATCAACTCTAACCAGTAAATTAAGTTTAACTGCAATACACCATCTCCAACACATTCATAACTAGAGCCATCTTTTGCATGAAAGTTGACCAAACAACCACAAAATCCTCTAATAAGAAAGTAAACTTGAGTAATAGAGATAAAGTGAGAAAAATAACATATGATATAACATTCAAAAAAAGATATCAATGTTCAACAATGCCCTCAACTAGGATCCATTAACATTTTTTATGAATTAAGACCTTGTAACTTAGGTAAAATGAACCTTGTGACTAGGGAAAACAACACTTCTAGAGTTCAAAGATAAAAATGAGGCAAAAATGAACAATATTATAATAAACGTAGAATAAAATAAAGCCTGATGAGGGAACATTTGAAGCAAATCAAATAGAGAAATCATAATGCTTCTAAGAAGTTTCATCTTGGGTTTAATCAATTCACATTTTTTATAAAAAAATAGTACTTTCATTAGCAGTACCATGAGACCCTTCCAGATAGGTAAAGTAGAAAAATTATAGCTACTCCTACATAAAAAGACAACAGCTAGGGAATGGATACTAGAAAAGAAGGTTTTTGAATGTAAGGCACAAGGTCATATTCAATTCAATATCATGACTAACAACAAAAAAATGTCAGACTCACCTTGTTTGGATTTTGGATGTCAAAAGAAGGGCATTGCATCAAACTTTGTGCATTCTTGACATTATTTGGATATCTGAGAATGCTTGCAAAGCAAGCCATTTACCGATAACCTAGAATATGAAAATGTAACATAAAAGAAAAATTCAAGAAGGAAAAATAATTAAAACCATAACAAAGACACAATAAGCATACCCACTAAATAAATCTAATAATGAAAGACACTATTCCACATAACCCAACTGCTTGTAACATACGTTAATGAGGAAAATTATTACCAAGGCATTCCTCTCTCACTTTTGGTAAAAATCAAACAAAACCTCAAATCTAACATCACTAAGGCTTTGGGATATAGTAGCTAAAGCTGCAAATTATTTAGTCATATTTGTTGTTGATCTGTATTCATTTAGTACAAGTTCTATCATTTCAAGACCTTGCAATGTGACAAGATAATCTAATTCATTTAAAATCAATGCAAAGTAGACCATGATTTGCATTGATAAAAATACATACAAATTCATAATAAAAGAAGCTAATTTTACTAAGGGTAGTATTTTTCAAGCATGTCTATCCTTATTTTTATTAGTAGGTTCATATGGCTATGAGCTACGATTATTCTCAACCTAACCAATTGGTAAAGCAATTAGTGTACTTTTTATAGATCATATAGCTTGTTCTATAAATCTTCCAATATAATAAAATGTCACACTTCTATTCCAATATTAAATGTATTCACTTTGTTTCTTCTTTAGTACAGTGGTAAACAATATGGATGCCAAATGAGAGATGTAAAAACAACATAATTTATAGCTTCTCCAAATATATGAAGTTGAAACAATGATATGATGGGTTCAAAGGCAGTTTAAATACATAAAGTGCAAAGGGTATGTAGCAGCAAAGGCACCATTATAATGACAAGGGATGACATGTATAAGGGTTGAGGTTACTATTATAAAAAAAGTATGGGATAGTCTTGTGAGATTATAGAATATGATGAAATTAATCAAGAGGGTTGTCGTAATGCAAGAGAACACTCTTTGGTAATTGGAGACAACTGAGGAACCTTTCATCTCTATCCACACACCCCCAAAATGGAAGGGCATTTCAAATAGATATTTGAGAGAAAGGTAAATGTTATTTTTTGTTTATAGGTTGAAAGTCCTTGGAGCTTTCTAGGATATGGCTAAATACTGGAATGCATTAGCTCTTATAGCCAATTGCATCTCATTTTCATTTATTGTTTATAAATACAAGGACTAAAAATATCTCTTAGACTCAAAAATAATAGTCAGATATGACATCAACATGTTTAAAAATCACAATATATTCTTTACTAAATAAAAAAGATCCCCAAACACAAGTTTACCATCTCCTCTAGCATCATTTGTTGCACTAGTGACTTTCTTCACGAGACTCGCACCAACATTTTTCAATTTGTCACTGAACTCAATACTTTTTCCATGGTAATGTCATCCTTATAATATCAAATTAAATCCTAGAAAACAAATCAAGCATAAACATAAAAAATAATCATATGTAGATTGGTTCAATGTTTTCCAAGATAGGTAAGAATACCCTATTATAGAAGAGGAAAATAGTATGTATGTGATGTATATTTTTTAAAAATGCAAGTTGAATCATTGATAAAAGAAATAATAAAAAATATAGATATGTATGACATATTCAAAGCACAAGCACATAAAATAAATAGACATACATCATCTTGGAAAATTTTATAACCTCATTTAGACTGTTGAAAAAATTGATTCAATACAAATCATATCTTTAATAGTCTATAACACATCCAATAGGAAAGGTTGAGTTAGAGCACGATAAATTCAAGTACATAAATGAAAAAGAATCCTTTGAAATCCCCTTCTTTCTGATATTGATAACTTGAAGTCTAGAACTTGTAAGGGTACTTACATAATTGTACCATACTGAAAAAAATCCTCGATAGATAAGGGAAAAAAATTAAGATTGATAAAATTTGTTGAGATGAAATTACATAATTCCACAAAAGATTCATACTCTTCTTTCCATAATATGTTGGGAATTGGACCTGTTAGATTAGTTGTAAATATTTCCCATCATTAATCAAGGTGGGAAAATTTACAAACCATAATATATCATTGATTTGTAAAGGTCTTCAAGGAAAACTCATTTAAGTAATTGAAATCAAGATTGAACCTAAAGAAATTGATGAAGTCACCTATGTTCTTATATAGGAGGATTTTTTTGGGGAAAGGCAATATATATAGACCCATAGAAGTATACATATCCATATGCATGTGTGGTTTTTCATACACACACATTGTAATGATGAAAAATGCATACCCTGTATGCTTCCTTTTCATTTTGGGCCCATTTTGACAAGTTTGTTCCTAATGCAATGATGTTCTTGTAAACTAGTTTATTCTAGAAATGAGGTTAGATAGCTTCTTTATTCTAACCTTTCCATCATAAAACATCCAAAGGATATTTCCTTGGTCTTGAATGTTAGCCTTCCCTCACACTTGGTCAATTAAGAAGGCACAAAGTTGAACCTAGTTTAGATCCATGGGCACAAATTCAATACCTGAACTTTTGAAAATTCTAATTCAAAATTGGGCCCATGTCCCACCTTTCCTAGTAGGTAGTATGAGCCAAATGAAGCGTGAAATATTTCAAATTGTATACTAAGGTATTGTATAAAAGGACAAAACCTATTTCATTATTGCACATGGAGGAATCATCTAGGTCTTATTGCAAAAACCTACATTGAACATTGCATCCCACAAGAGAATGAAATCAAAACTCTAAGGATATTTTGTGACTGCCTACTATTTTCAATCATGTCTCCATAATGTTGGCACAATAAATAGGGTTTGACCAAAGGATATTACTCTAACCTAACAAGTTCTCAAGTCATTTCAACACCACCCTTTTTAGACACAAGTTGAAAACATGATGCAGGAGCATCCTAGGATTCTTGGCAATCTTGTATCAACCAAAAATATGTTTGTCTTTGAAGGTAGATTGTTAGTTCTGATCATGGTTTGGTGGAGTTCTTGCTCGGTTTGGGAGACTGGTTTCTCAATTTATGTGGTTACTGAGGTGCTCAGTCTTTGAAGAACGCTCGGTGATTGAAGGCATCGATTCACTGGCGCTCGATGATAACTGTGTTCCTCGGTCATGCCTGGCATGGTCGATCGACTGGTGCTCAGTTATTTCTTCTGTTGCTCGATGGTCTTGCTTACCGATTGGATTTTTTTGGTTAGATTAGCTTGGATGACTGGTACATTTAATTTGAGTCATGCTCCTCATGTTATGGATTGACCGTTGGATGTGTGGGGACCTAGACTGGCATGTTGCATTCTTTTATGCAGATTTGATGACCATTTGGGGCCATCTTTGAGAGTTTATTTATTTTGTAAGGCTATGTGAGAGCCGATTGATGTTTTAGCATTTAATATTTATTTAAAGAGATTTATTATTTCATCAGCTGACTTGTGGCTAGGAATCAATATTTATAGGATGCTTGGGTAGTTGTTTAGGACATCAGATTATTGGAAGGAAGGTTAGTAGCCTACGGGCTTAGGAGCCAGAAGATTGCTTGGAAGTTAGAGTACATGTTTAGATCTTTCTTGGGTGCCTACCAGTGTGCTGCCTATTGCAGACCTGGACTAGCTTGATGCTGATGTTGGGGAAAAGATTTGGATCCCGCGAGATCTTGTTGATTGTTACTTGCATTGTAATTGGCCATAACTGGGAAGGCCTTACAGCCCAACACATTGCATGTAATCAATTTTTTCATGAATATAGACTTCTATTTCATTGCAGATCTATTGTTATTGTTGTGTATTTCTACTGCATATTGGTTTGGTTGCAAGGTTGGCCAGTCCTTAATTGGATCCATTGAGCTTGACTGCATTAGGTGGTATTAGGGTGAAGTTTTTTCTTGTTTGAGAAAAGTTTGTTCCTATTGGAGCCGAGTGGATCTTGTGTATCTAGATCTTGATTTGAAGATGCCTCTGAGGAGAAATTGAGAGATCCCTAAAGAAGAAGAAGCTACTGGTGAATTATGTCTTGATGATTTTAGGGCTTTGCAGAAACAAGTGCAAGACCTACAAGAGGAATTAAGAAAGAAGAAGCCTACCTTGAAAGAGGATAGTGATGATGAATTTGAGGAAGATCATTTTGAAGAAGCTGTCAAAGAAGCTAGAGATTCTAAGGAGAATCAAATTCTGAAAGCTATGTCTAAGATTGGAAAAAGACCTAAGATTGAAGTTTCTGCATTTGTTGGAATCCTTAGGCTAGAAGAATTGATTGATTGGATCAATGAGATTGATGAATACTTTGAGTATGAATAAATAGAAGATCCTGATAGGGTTAAATTTGCAAAGACTAAGTTGAAGGGTCATGCAAATATCTGGTGGAGAGAAGTTCAGTTAGAAAGAGGTAGAAGAGGAAAAGAGAAGATCACTAAGTGGAACTGAATGATTGAAAAGTTGAAAAAGCAATTCATTCTGGTGGATTATGAATTGGACATGTTTAAGAAGATGCAAGCTTTGAAGTAGACTAATAAATCAATACTTGAGTATACCAAGGATTTTTATAGAATCCTGATTAGGACTGGTCATTCTGAAGCTGATAAAGAGAAGGTTGCTAGGTATGCCTATGGTTTGAGACCTAGTATTCAGGAAGAGTTACTTACTGTACAGATGACAATAATCGGTGATGCTTATTAGATGGCATTAAAGATTGAAGAGAAGCTGAATAGGAAGTATGAAGGAAAGAAAAACAATAGGAACCAAGGTGGCAAAACTGGTGAGACAATTTTTGAGAGTAATGTGACAGAGAATCCTAAGCTTGATGTAGGATCTGGCAGTGGTCAAGTTAGTAGGAATGCTAGACAAAGAGGAAGCTGGAAGAATGAGTTCACCGAAACTTGTTATAACTATGGTGAAGCTGGTCATAGAAGTGAGCAGTGTCCTAAGCAAAGGGTTGCATTAGCTGCTGAAGAAGACATTGAGAATGTTCTAGAGAAAGGTGAAACACTTATCACTAGGAGATTAGTTGCATGTGTTCATGAACTGGTGTAGAGAAGGAATTTGTTCAGAACTAGATGTAAGTGGAAGGATAAGGTATGTAATGTCATAGTTGATGGTGGCAGTTCTGAAAACTTTGTTTTAGATGAAATGGTTAGTAAGTTGAATTTGGAAAGAAGGAAACATCCTAATCCTTATCAGATTAGTTGGATACAAGATGTTTCTAAGGTTAGAGTTGAAGAACAATGCTTGGTTAAGTTTCAGATTGGATCTTACCATGATGAGATATTGTGTGATGTATTGCCTATGGATGCTTGTTATTTGTTTCTTGGTAGACCCTGGTAGTTTGACAGGAATGTTTTGTTTGATGGTCATGCTAATACCTATGTGGTTAGGCATGAAGGAGCTTGGCATAAGCTGATACCTTTACAAGAGACAAGGGTTAAGGGATGTGGAGTTATCAGGTGTTGTCCTTGTGACAAGCCTCAGGAGCAGAGGGTTGATGAACCTATTCCTGTTAATTCTAGTTTGAAGGAGAAGGAGAATGATATCTCTAAAGAGTTTATTGAGATTAAGAAATAGATGGTATTGCTAGTAGATATGGTACAACATATGGTTACATTTGTGACATAGAGAGATGTAGAAGATATTGAGTTGATTAAGGAGTCTGGAGAGGATGAACCTTACCGAGGCACTGAGGTGATCGGTAGTGGTCAGAATCGGTTGCTATCAGTTGCCAACCAAAGGGATAAGCATAGTGGAAGACAGAAGGACTTTCTATAGGAGACAATGAATGAAGTGAAGACTACTTGGGATGAAGGACAAGAAGAAATGTGGGTGAAGAATAGATTCAACATACCTGTTTTGATTCCCTTGAGGCATTCCTGATTTCCTTATGATAAAATATTTCTTACCTGGGGTGGATGATGTAGGAGCATCCTAGGATTCTTGGCAATCCTATATCAACCAAAAATATGTTTGTCTTTGAAGGTAGATTGTTAGTTTTGATCATGGTTTGGTGGAGTTCTTGCTCGGTTTAGGAGACTGGTTGCGCGGTTTATGTGGTTACCGGGGTGCTCGGTCTTTGAAGAAAGCTTGGTTACTAAAGGCATTAGTTTACTAGCACTTGATGATAACTATGTTCCTTAATCATGCTTGGCATGGTTGGTCAACAGGTGCTTAGTTATTTCTTCTATTGCTTGGTGTTCTTGCTTACCGACTAGATTGTTTTGGTTAGATTGGCTTGGCCGACTAGTACATTTAATTTGGGTCATGCTCCTCATGTTATGGATTGACCATTGGACATGTGGGGACCTAGATCTGGTGTGTTGCATTCTTCTATGCGGATTTGATGACCCTTTGGGGCCATCTTTGAGAGTTTATTTATTTTGTAAGGCTATGTGAGAGTCGACTGATGTTTTAGCATTTAATATTTGTTTAAAGAGATTTATTGTTTCATCAGCCAACTTGTGGCTGGGAATCAATATTTATAGGATGCTTGGGTAGTTGTTTAGGGCATCAGATTGTTGGAAGGAAGGTTAGTAGCCTGTGAGCTTAGGAGTAGGAAGATTGCTTGGAAGTTAGAGTACAGTTTAGATCTTTCCTGGGTGCCTACCAGTGTGCTGCCTATTGCAAACTTGGACTAGCTGGATGCTGATGTTGGGGAAAATATTTGGATCCTACGAGATCTTGTAGACTATTAATTGCATTGTAATTGGTCATAACTGAGAAGGCCTTACAGCCTAGCACATTGCATGTAATCGATGTTTTCATGAATATAGACTTCTATTTCATTGTAGATATGTTGTTATTGTTGTGTATTTCTGCTGCATATTGGTTTGGCTACAAGGTCAGTCAATCCTTAATTGGATCCACCAAGCTTGACTGCATTAAAACATCCAAGTGAGCAAGATCCAAATATAAAAAATAATGAGGTTTGAACTTGCAGATCATGTTTAGTCCAGGACACAAATTATAGATCCACACTCACAAAGATCCATTTTCCTATCTTGGTAATCTAACTATTCAAAGAAAATAATAATAAATTTGTCCACACCCAAAGCATTTTATCATAGTTCCTAATTTTATGGCATATTGGGGGATCAATTGACAATATTCAACACACCAAGATCTTCATCTAACTTGGAGATAAGAATCATTATTTTATTTATTGAAATTCCATGCATTTAATTCAATAGCATAATAAGTCTCAGATATTTACCTGAGTTAGATAACTAATTTACTATTCATTGTAGAGGTGTGTTACCTTAGGGATGGATATTACATGGAATAGAGCTAACAAAAATCTTAGGTGAGATCAAAGGAAGTGTGTCAAGTCTATTTTGTAGTGTTTTAAAATGATTGATAGTGCAATATCCCCTATGGAATCTTGTTTGAATTCTATTCAACTTTTCACTCTTAGTTATTTTCTCAAAAAGTTTTCTTGCATGTATTGAATCATGTTTTTAATGTTTATATGCTAGGTCTAGTCATTATCATTATAGATTTGTATTCCAATACATTACAAACTTAAGAGATGCCAAGACTTAAGCAATATCAAGTTCAAGGCATATTCAATTATCCTACATTAAATAAACTAAATAATTGAAAACTTAAATAATTTTCTAAGATAAAATTAGAATACAACTATGGGTATCTTTGTTGAATTTTATAGTCACTTTGCATTTGATTTGTCATATTTGTGTATCTTGGAATTCATGTTTCAAAGAAAAAACACTAGACATTAGTAGTGGATTATTGGAATATTAATTGTGTATGAATAATGTAACTAAGCCTGAGTTGAAGTTATTACTGGTATAAACTGGAATAGATTGCAACATCAGATATGGTACAAATTCCATCATATGTCATTGGAAATGATTACATGACTTTGCATTAATCATTGTGGAAGGTAGACGTGTTGAAGAACAAATATATTAGTGAGAAAAGGTTATTTATATGGAGCTCTTCAACACACAATTCATATATTTAAAGGATATAAATTAGCTGAAGAACTATCAAGTTTTGGGGGATAACTCTTTCCCATATTCATGCACCATGGTTCCACAACAATTAAGACCCCTTTCTATACAAAGTGTAGTATTGACCATACTATGTCACAAATCTATTAATTTTCTTTTGGGACCTAATAAAACCCCAAGGGACTCAAACAAACAAGAAACACATGTACAAGCCCTCAACTAGTTGCACTTCCTTCACAAATCAGTAAACTGACTAGTAGCCTAGTTTTGTTGCTTTATTGGTCATAAATTTCAATTGGCTCTTGATCTTCTTACAATAAAACTTGTTAAAAATAAAAATTTCCTTATTACATAACATATTTCACAGCTAATTATGATTAATTTGGAGTGACAAGTCCAAAATAGGTCTACAACCTCTATGGAAAAGGCCT
Source organism: Chamaecyparis obtusa (assembly GCA_027943335.1). Classification (NCBI taxonomy): domain Eukaryota; kingdom Viridiplantae; phylum Streptophyta; class Pinopsida; order Cupressales; family Cupressaceae; genus Chamaecyparis; species Chamaecyparis obtusa. Next base: position 13,014 of record BSBK01012347.1, read on the forward strand.
AATTAGGTCACTCTAACAAAAGAAGTATCATCCAAATGCTTTGTAAACTCATAAAAAAAATTTCAATAGTTTTTGGGCCTAAAATAAATGGAAAACAAGGTTTCATCCACAGACTCAATAATTTCATCAACGAACTATAAAAAACTCTTCAATTTTTAGCTTGCCACATTGAGATAGGGCTCGCTTGAAAATACCCCAAAAACCATTCTCATGCCCTAAAAACTTCATAAACATTAATATTACATGGGAAAATTCCATTCCACCAAGTTGTAAGAAATTTTACTAGTTGAATAGTGAGAAAAACATTTTATTTGCAAAAAACCCTCAAAACCCTAGGTTACAGATTGTTTGCACAAGAAATTCAATATATTTCACCACAAAGAATGGTAGGACCCAAAAACAATTGAAAAAAAAAGATTAATTAATTTCTCTAAAACCTCATGTAACTTTCATGCATGTGTGGTGTCGTACAAATCCATATAGAACATTAAAACTTTTGAAAAGCTGTAAATTGCAGGAAAAATCAATGTTTTAATTGTCTCAAGTTCATAAAATCAAACGAAAACCTTGAATCCACATTTTTTAGGCACTTTAAAAATTTTTACCCTCCATTCCAAAGGTTTCCAAGAGAAATTTCTAAGGATTCTCATTGGTCTTCTACTTAGCAAGAAATGTTGCAAAGTTATCATGCAACATTTTGACAACTTTTGCAATATATTGACCACTTTTAAATTTTGATTCTAACTGACTCAAAAAGACTTGGGAACATCATAAATTTTCCTTAGAGAAATTATTACATAAAAAAAACCTAGACTCAATCCAATTGATGCAGGGGCATCCTCAGTTCCTGAAGATTTTGGCAGTCTTGGTAACTCTCTAGTGGAGTTCGGTTAATTGGTTGGTGATATCGGTAGAAGATTGGAGTTTCTCAGTCTTTGGTGATAGTTCTTGATCAAAGTCTATTTGGCTTCACCGATGGAGCTCGGTGGTCATGGTAAAGGTTCTCAATTCAAAGTACCAATAGAGCTTGGTGGATGATAGTCACTTGGTGACTCGGTGTTTATGGTGCTCGGTTCTTGGTTATTGATGGGGTCTTGGTGTTTATTACTAGCGCTCGATGTTATTGCTGACCAACTTGTGTGTTTGGATGAATCAGCTTATCCGACTGGTGCATTTAATTTGGGTCATGCTCCTTGAGTTCTGGATTGACCATTGGACGTGTGGGGACCTAGATCTGCATGTTTCATTCTCCTATGTGGATCTAGATGTCGACATGATGAATTAATTATTGGAAGGCTATGTGAGAGCTGACTGATGTTTCATTTAATATTTTTTTATTTTGGAAGCTGACTAGGTTTTGGGATTTATTTATTTGTAAAGCCGACTCGTGGCTCAAGATTAGTATTTAAGAAGGTGTTTGGGTAGTTGTTTAGGTAGAGAGAGATCGGGAGAGGAGAAGAAGATTTGGGAAGATATAAGGATAGCATTTGGATCCTTCGAGATCTTGAAGATCGAATTGTTATCTGATAGTTTTTAATAGCAAAGCTAGTGGTTTTCATGCTTGGAGACAAGGAGATTGCTTGGAGGCTTGCAAGCTCAAGTTTAGATCTGCCTTAGTGTTTTTCCATTAGTTACTAATTTGTTTTAGAGATGGACTAGCTGGAAGATTGCAAAAATACTTTGATTGTATTTGGCCCTAACTTGAAAGGCCTTACAATCGGGCATGTTAATGAAAATTCTATTGAAAACATTGTCTTGTTGTGTTATTATGCATTGTGGTGTTTGGCTACTTGTTTGGACTATCCTTAATTGGATCCTCCTTACCTGTCCTGCATCAGAGTGGTATTAGAGTGAGTTGATCTTGTTTGGAGAAAGGTTGATGAAGAGATTGTGTGCAATCTGAGTTGCAGATCCATGTTACTGAACTTGTGAAATCGTGGCCTAGTTGTTCATGCAAGGTGGTAGGTTGTGATCTGACTTGCATACAAATAAGAGGTTGTCACAAGGTGGTTTGTGTAGTGTTTTTTGTAGAGGGTTTTTGAAGATCTTTGGAGATGTCTCTGAGAAGATTGGACCTTGGTGTAATTGCAGATCTTTGTGATGTGGTGGAAGTGAAGATTTCTGAAAGGTTTTCTCGGTGGGAAATGGATTTGTTGAACCATATGGAGAACTGAGTGGATAACCTTGTGAAGGAAAGTGTTGTTGAGCTTTGTAAAGCTTATCAAAGTTGGGACATGCCAATCTGGAAGAAAGTTGTCTAGCCTATTAGAAGACTGGTCCGAGAGAGAAGACATCTTGATAAGGTTACTTGTGACTGTGTGGAAGTATGCAAAATTGATTTTCATGTTCAGTCGATTGTGCTTGACATGGAGATTGAAGAGCATCTGGTTGTGCTTGGTCAGGTTGCTATTGATGAGTTACCTATTGTTGAACACCTTTGTGATGATGGTTTTATCAAATTGCTTTTGTTCGGTGTTGAGGTATAAATGTTGTTTGTTGGTTGCAGACTTGAGTCACTAGTTGACAGTGATGAGTCTTGTGATGATATTCTGAGATGGGATTTTGACTTGATACTTGGTGATGGGTTGAAGGCTTGGTTTATTTGGGATGTTGAACATGCTAATTGGTTGGTGATAGATCAGTTAAGGAGGACTTGGCTGATGAACTTATGTATTTTCCTAGCTTTGTGGATTGACAAGCCTTATGTAAAGATGAAGTGAATGGTAGATTTTCTTGAAGGAGAAAAGTGTGAGACACACTTTCTTATTTACCTAGGGTGTCTGATGCAAGGTAATCCTCAGTTCCTAAAGATTCTAGTAGTCTCAGTAACTATCTAGTGGAGTTTGATTAATTGGTTGGTGATCTCAGTAGAAGACTGGAGTTTCTTAGTCTTTGGTGATAGTTCTCACTCAGAGTCTATTTGGCTTCACCGATGGAGCTTGATGGTCGTGGTAAAGGTTCTTGATTGGAAGTACCAATAGATCTTGGTGGATGATGGTCACTTAGTGACTTGGTGTTTCTAGTGCTTGGTGCTTGGTTACTGACAAGGTCCCAGTGTTTATTACTGGTGCTTGGTGTTCTTGCTGACCAACTTGTGTGTTTGGATGAATCGGCTTGGCCGACTGGTGCATTTAATTTGGGTCACACTCCTCGAGTTATGGATTGACCATTGGACATGTGGGGACCTAGATTTGGCATTTTGCAATCTCCTATGTGGAACTAGATGCTGATATGATGAATTAATTGTTGGAAGGCTATGTGAGAGCCGACTGATGTTTCATTTAATATTTGTTTGTTTTGGAAGCCGACTAGGTTTTGGGATTTATTTGTTTGTAAAGCTGACTTGTGGCTGAAGATTAGTATTTAAGAGGGTGTTTGGGTAGTTGCTTAGGCAGAGAGAGATTGGGAGAGGAGAAGTAGATTTGGGAAGATAGAAGGATAGCATTTGGATCCTTGATTATCTTGAAGATCATATTGTTATCTGATAGTTTGTAATAGCAGAGCTAGTGGTTTGCATGCTTGGAGACAAGGAGATTTCTTGGAGGCTTGCGAGCTCAAGTTCAGATATGCCTTAGTGTTTTTCCATCAGTTTTTGATTTGTTTCAGAGCTAGACTAGCTAGAAGATTGCATAAATACTTTGATTGTAATTGGCCCTAACCCGTAAGGCCTTACAGTCAGGCATGTTAATGAAAATTCTGTTGAAAACATTGTCTTGTTGTGTTATTCTACATTGTGGTATTTGGTTGCTTGTTTGGACTATCCTTAATTGGATCCTCCTTACTTGACTACATCACCAACATACATCAAACCATATTTACATCATTTTGTTAGTTTTAGCTGTACCTACACCAAAAGATGTCTATAAAAATTATGTAAGATGCAGTTTATGGGTTGTTTTTTGTTTATTAAACCAGTGAATGTTTATGAAAAAAAATTGAAGATTAGATGAGTTTAATTTTAGTTTGGTCATTAGTTGTCCTATCATTGTTCTTTATTATTATTTATCTCTGATTGGTTCATAAGAAATAGTGATGAAAATTGGTACATTACATTTCAAGTCATATGTTTGTCTAGAAATAAAGTATCAACTGAAACCATTCATTACTAGTATGAAAATGACTTGAGAAAATGTGAATGTAATGAAAGAAGGGAATTTTTACGTTCAGTAATAACTAGGGTTATTACCAATTTTATGATAATGATAGTTTTATCTAACTAGGCATTAGGGGAAAGGACAATGTACTTGAGTGCATTCCATTGTTGTGAGAGCAGCGGTCAATGTAATTCCCACAATTATTGATTTAATGTCCAATTGTAATGACAAGATTGCATCAATAGTTGTGACTCTAAGGTTGTTATTGTTGACAATGACTACCCATAATTGATTGAAATGTATCCCTTAGCTCTAAAAAATGACCAATGATGTGATTTTACATCAGTTGCACAAGTGTGGGTAGTTTATGTACATCTTCAACCATAGGGGAATGATGATACTCAAAATAGAGAGTAGTTTATATTATAAGTCATAAGGTGGAACATATGCAACTAAGAATTAAAACTGAGAGTTAAGAGAAATGTGGAATATAAATATCATGGGAGAGTGTAGCTATGGAACCACAAGTACACTAAGAGAATACACAATAGTAATACACGTTGATATTACTATAATGTCAATAGTTTCCTTAAACATATTCTAGCGATCAAGTTATACAAGGGAAACATAACCATACCATCTACTGCTTCCAAGTTTTTTATACATCAATTTTGAGATATGTAATGTGGAACCAAGCAGGAAACAAAAGGCTATAGGTTCACAATCAACTTCTAATTGATCATTGATATATTTCATGTGTACACATAGAGAGGTGGTAGATAAGTTCTCTAATAATTTATGTTTTTTCCAATGGTAGTCCATTTCAAAATTTTCAACCTCCTTACTACAAAGAGGGTATGACACGGAAAATTAGATATATCTTGTGTGCCTCATAGTGAGACCAAATTGAGAAACTTTTGAAAACAAATATTTTGAGGTTAACTTATTGATGAAGATGGAACAAGGCACACAAATATTGCGTGTTGTAGCATGGATATGAAAATAGACATTAGACAATTGCATCTCATTAATTTCATATTTGAATGTAAGGAATACCTTAATGATATAGTTACATGTAAGGAAGGCCCTTACTTCCTAACATTGTTTATTCTAAAAAGTGTGAGAATATTAAGTTCTAGATTTATATTTTGTGAGATTCCATTGAGAAGGTTAATACAAAGTAACTACAAATATTCATTTGCAAACACAACTCATTCATACTACTTTGACTCTTTTCAGGGATTGAATTACTCAAACTAAAAGAGACCAATTTGTGTTGTAATATATATTGTATTACAAAGGATGTTTGAGTTACAATTTCCCTTACAACCAAGGAATCATGACATAAGAGTGGACTAGGTGGAGGGAAATCCAAGCAAAAAGGAAGGAAAAGGGCCAGGGGTGGTTGGTAATGATGCATTTTATTACTCAATAATACAAAATGTGTGATGATAGATGTATCTCTTATAATCAAATATGAAAATTCCAATTGTTGAAAATTTAAGGAGATCTAAGAGTGCCTAAATATCATTATGGATGAAATGGAGGATGATATTTGCAACTTTGATATAGGGATATGTGGGTGCAAATGGTAACTAGTGATACTGATAACTATAGTCTACTTCAAGGTTTGCTCACTAATGAAGAGAAAATTGAACATACTGAAAAATATGTTCTGAAGGAATTTTGTTTGGCACTTTTTCTAGACTCCATTTAAGGTTGTATGTGTTAAAGTGATCTAATTGAAGCATTTAATGGAGATCCTTGTTCTGTAAACCCTCTTATACCAATGTTGTAATACTTATATTTAGCTTAATTTGAACTAGGTGGGTGACCTAGAATATTTTTGAACATTGGAAAAAAGAAAAAGAAAAATGATTCATGTATGGTTATTCTATTTTTCCATATCCATATGTATGGAAATTAGTCCTAGTTTTGACCTTTCAATTTGAGTCTACTAGGAAACCAACTTGCAAGAAAATATTCATCTAGGTAGGAAACTTGACCTATAGCACCCTAAAGGAAAACCAATGGGAACAAATGCTTAAGTTGTAAGAATTAATGTTTTAAAAAATATTGTAATGGAAAATCATCATAATACTTGAAACAATGTGATTACAAATAGCTAATAGAAAATCTAAAACCTCGAAATTGGTGAATAACAAAAGCCCCATAGTCTTAATAGATATCTTTGATGTAATCTCTCTCTCTCTCTATATATATATATATGTGTGTGTGTGTGTGTGTGTGTGTGTGTGTGTGTGTGTGTGTGTGTGTGTGTATGTGTATGTGTATGTGTATGGGTATGTGTATGCGTATGCATATGTGTATGTGTATGGGTATGCATATGTGTATGCGTATGCGTATGTGTATGTGTATGTGTATGTGTATGCGTATGCATATGCATATGGGTATGCGTATACGTATGTGTATGTGTATGTGTATGTGTATGTGTATGCATATGCGTATGCGTATGTGTATGTGTATGCATCTATGTATGCATATGTGTATGCATGTATGCATATGCGTGTATGTGTATGTGTATGTGTATGTGTATGGGTATGCATATGCGTATGCATATGCATATGCGTATGTGTATGTACATATACATATACATAGACACACACATACATATGTAAGTGTTACCGATTTTCAATACCAAGCTCAAGCAAATGAGTTGTCATGTTTTAAGATGTTTTCAAGTTGCATTTTTGTTTTTTTTGCTGAGATACATACATATACAAAAGATGGAACATTTTTGAGAAAAGGTAATCTTTGTTGACAACGTAAGTGAAACGTGTCTCACACAAGCCGTGAGACTAACCCTTGTGATACAAATGAAATGAAAACAAAGATATACATTTATAGATGCTAAAAGAAAAGTAAAGGCACACATAGTGTAGGGTGAATCGTCATTGCCTAGATGATGAGCCTAGCTTGTGTAGCTTTGCCTTGTCTTTATTTCTCCCATTTATCTTGTGTCCAACCACATGACAACTTGCTGATCCATTCCCGCATATGAAAGATAGAAATGACATTAGATCTAATAAGATCTAAGCAATGGAACATCATCATGAAATATGGATGTCCGCATCTACAAATATATAAACTTGTTACTCAAATGCATCATAAGGGGTAGCCTATCACAAAGATCTAAGAAAGTAAGAGATATCAAAGCAAAAAATCATATGTCATTCTTTTTTATAACTAGTTTGCTTCATGTGCAGCTACACATATCTATCATGTAGCACGTGGAGTTAAATGTGGCTCCCATAAGGGTAGAGCCTAGTGTGCTATAGGATAGAAAATTAACTACATCAAGATAGTGACATCAAGCTGGTATACAACAAAGTGGAGAAGAAGTACCATCCATTTTTTGAATACAATGTTGCTAGTGTTTCAAAAAGTGTTGTCATAAAATCAGTATTTTTTATTTTAAGACAGCAATAAGCTCAAAACAGTGACATGTTATGCTATTAGAGAAAGATGGTGAAGCATATACAAGTGATTTTAAGGTAGCAACAACAAGATAGAACATCAGCAGTACAATATTATTCAGCATTGGAAGCAATTTCAAGAGAGTAATACAGTTCACAGAAAGTAATGTTTACTTCAAGTATGGATAGTGAGTAAAATTTGAACAACTAGTTTTTCTTTCATTTTAAATATGCATCATGTAAAGAAGTTGTTCAAGTTTCAAGTTATGGGGATCATATACAACCATGGAATATTTTAAAAGCTTGAAAAACCCTGAACATACTTTTCAATTTTCCAAAACATACCCAGATGCTAGCATACGAAAATGGAACAGAATAGAGCAGCTATGAAGAATACGAAAGAAAGGTTTCAGATGTGTATGTAGATGTTCATAGCTACTCAATATGAAAGGAAAAGGGAAGAGCATTTTCAGAAATTCATAGCTAAAAGCTAACAACAACAAAATATTCATTCAAGCTAGCATATAAAGAAATCAGTTTCCAGTCATAAAATCAGTGATATTTTTCATATATTTCTCTTCAGCATATGGAAGAATCTGAAAGAAGAAAGTCTGGAAGCTCATATCCTCAACTCACTTCATGGCGTAAACAACAAAGATGAAGATGTAGCAAGAAAAATGCAGTCAAAACCCGTGTATTTCCTCATGGCGGCTGGAGCTGTTTTCCTTCCAAACAAAATGAAATACAAATGCAAATGAAAGACATGAAGTCTTTTTAGGTTTCAAAAATGCCTTAAGACATTTGTCACATGAAAAGGAAAAAGCTTTTGCTTTTGTTTTAATTTTTTCCATTCCCTTAGTGCTCATGCCCAATGAAGTGGGTTTTAAAACAAAATTTCAATGTAAGTGATAAGGTTTTATCACTTAAAACTTTTTTAAAATTTTTGCATTGTCTTTGTCTTTTTAATTTTTAAAAGTAAAAATTTAAATATTTATTTTTTGCACTTAGTAATACTTATTAGGTAGTTTATTTTTATTATTTTAATAAATATTATTATTAATAATGATATTAAGTGATTTTATTATCACTTAATATATTATTAAAATAATAATTATTTATTAAAATAATAAACTATAAATCACATAATAATAATTGCTATTAATAAAAATATTAAAATATTTATAATTCATTTATTTTGAATTATAAATAGTTTAATAGATATTATTAAGCAAAAACAAGATATTTATTTTACTTTTGAAAATAAAAGGCAAATATTTTGCAAAAAATTATGACCAAGTGCTGATGTCATGTAGATGAGGATACAATTTTCTAAGTGGAGTTATTACTGATTCATGAGATTTAATGAGTTTTTCAAAGATAAGACTACATTTATGAGGACATTTATGATGATATTTGAGGAGGCATGACTTGTAGGCTTATTTTATGAATTTTTGAAGTCTTTTGAAGGGCTCAAAATTGGCCTTGTAGGTTAAATCTGACCCAGGAGTTATTGTTTTCAGAATGCAGTTGGTTGTAAAAAGGATAAATATGAGTTGAAGACTCATTTGTAGTAAGTTCTTCTTCCCTTGACTTGAGGTCTTGTAACTTTTTCTAAGTTCTTGATAGAGGCTTGAAGTGTTTTTGTAACCCATTTTTGAGATATATATCAATTGAGGACATCTTGTTATAGTTTAATACAACTTGTGCCTTTCCCATCTCTACTGTTATTGTGCTTTATTATTAACATAGATTTCTGTGATGTTCTTTATCTTCAAATTTGTATCAAATATTGGTGCCTTTATGCAGAGTTTTCCTCATACTTTTAGCAGATTGTGATTTGTGTTCAATCAATCTTTCTAAATTATGAGATTCTTTTCTCCTTTTAGAGACTATTGTTATGGGCCTTGCAAAATTGATTGTGCAAAATTTATGGATTAGTGGGATTGTGTGAAAAGATTTATATTTAACTTTCTTGTGTGTCTGTTAGTGTTAGTATATCTCAGATTTTCATTTTCTGGTGCATCACCCTGTAGGAATTAGATTTTATTTCTATGCATCTTTTTACCTCTTTCCTCTAGCAAAAGGATAAGTTTCAGGTGGTTTAAAGTGAGTTACTAGATAAGAAGCTGACCTAGAACCTGAAGGTTCAGTCACACCTATGAGTTTACCCACAAGCTTGTGATTGTTCCCATGTTTATCCAGAATTGCTAGAGTTCCAGGACTTAGCATTAGGGTGCGATTTTGGTTTATAACAGTTTTTGGCACGCCCGGTGGTACGTATGACTAAATTTTTTATCTTTTTTTTTACAATATTTTTTCTGTTATTAGTGTGTGCAACAATATTTTTAGCTTGAAGGAGGTTTTTAAAATAAATTACACACTTGGTGAGTCTAAGCTTTGGAAAGCAGTGTTGGAAACTGCAACTAAAGCAATTGTTGTATTGTCATTGATGTCAAACCTTAACTGGTAAGACTATTGCTATCTAAGAAAGTACTATATCTATTTGATTTTTGAGAAGGATTAGGGGAAGCATGATAATAATAGCACCTAGAGAAAGGTTGAGTTATCTTGATACTTCAATAGGTACTTGATTATGTGGCACAATGATAAGATAATGCATTGTTTATCTAAGTGAGAAGCAAGACTAAACAAGTAGGCTTAACCGTGCAGAAGTGAAGAAATCTAGTTTAAGCTGAATGATGTTAGTGTCGACCGAGCCAGTATATGCTGAGTAAATTTAGTGTTAACCAAACAATAGTTTATTGTCAAGGAAGACAATATTAGCCGAGGGAAACAGTTTCAAGTGATGACTGAGCTACATAGTGATGACCGAGGAGTTCAAAAAAGTATTGACCAAGCGTTAGTAATTTACATTTGAGGAAGAATTCTTAGATTATTTAAATCATGTTGACTTTATTTATTGAATGCATGGCGCATTTAATGCATAGTAAACTATTTTATTGTTATTCCATAAAGAGATTAGAGATATTTCTAGAAGGATGGATGAAGAACATAATGTTGGAAGGATTCGATGAATCTGACCTAACCCTAAGATCTACGGAGGAGATTAAGCGGCAGGAGATGGATCTACCTATCAAAGAGGTATTAAGGAAATCTAAGTGTGAGGTTCAAGCCGTATGTTGAAGTTGTTGTTGTTATTGACTAAATAAGAAGAAAAGGCTGAAGGAGAAGGAGTTGTGATTGCTTGAAGAGATTTTTGAGCAGATCAGTGATGGAGATGGAAATGGATCTCAGTCAGTAAGCCAACATATATATGTAAGAATTAGATATTTTATTTGCAAAGTGAGTTGTTACAAAGTGGTTTTTCCCAAATTGGGTTTCCACTATAAATCCCGGTGTCAATACTTGTGTGAATATTTTGGTTTGAACATTTCTGTGTTTTGCAAGTTAAATACTATTGGATAGTGGACTGCATTGTTATATGTTTTTGATATACATTCTATAATGATCGAGTAGCTATTGGTTGTTAGATCTGAGTTGTTGAAGTGTTTAAAAGTTTAATTTATACATCTAGACATGAGAGCAACTGATTCACCCCCTTTTCTATTGTTCTAAATCATATTAACAATTGGTATCAGAGCTGTTGGTGCTTACAAAGAACAAGTTTAAAGGTACTTGAAGTAAATGATCAGGATGTATAAGATGGAGGTATTGAAGTTGAATAAGGAGAACTTCCCTGCATGGAAGAGTCTGATGAAACTGCATCTAGATGGTATTGGTGACTCAACAAAGTATTATGTTGAACATGACTATGTCATACCTGCTGCACTCTTGACTGTTGAGGAGATGAGAGCTAAACAAGAACACAACCAAGCAATGTTGGAGAATGAATCTACCTTAAGTTATCTAGAATTTGAGGACATTAAAGATTGCACAAATGCAAAGCAAATGTGGGACACTCTGGCAAACATTTATGGTGGTGACATAAATGTACTAAGGGAAAAAGCTGAAAGCCTGAGAGGTAAATTTGATGAAATGAAAATGCAAGAAAGTGAGAATATTGCTCAATATTGTGGTAGGATAAAAGAGGTTGTAAATGCTATTAGAGGAGCTAATGGAAGTATTGATGATGAAACTATTATTGGAAAAGTATTGAGAACTTTGCATCCTATTTATGCCATCAAAATTTCTGCAATTCAAGAATCTAGATGTAACCCTGGTAATGCTCTAACACTAAAAAGTCTTGTTGGTAAGCTTACTACTTTTGAGCTTTCTAATTATGATAGCTTCACTATTGCTAATGTTGAATCTGCATTTAAGTCACAAATGGTTCTGAATAAGTCTAAGAAAGAAAAAGAAAGATGCATTAGTGAGAGTGAAAGTGATAGTGACACTTCTGATGAAGAACTAGAGGATCTTGAAGCTCTTATGGAGAGAAGATTAAAAAGAGGAAAGGAAAGTATAAAGGTAAACTCCCTATCATATGTTTCTCATGTAACAAAGTTGGTCATATAGCTGCAAGATGTCTTGACAGGGATGACAAGGATGAGGAAAGAGATAGCAAGCAAAAAGATAAGAGAGAAAATAGAGGTTACCAAAGGTACGAGGACTACAAAGATAAAGTTAAGAAATCCTGTTATATTGCTGAAGAAGAAACTGACATTGATAATGATGATTTTGAAATTAAAGTAGTCTATGTTGCTATGAAAGATGAGTCTGATGAAGATGAGAAAACTGCACTTGTATCCTACGTGAACAAAAATGATCAATGGATTATTGATAGTGGTTGCTCACACCACATGACTGGTGACAAAAGTAAGTTTGATACCCTAGATCATTACAAAGGTAGAAGTGTTAAGTTTGGTAATGATGCACCATGTCCTGTTAAGGGTAAAGGATTAATTAAGTTGACTGATAAGATCACTTGTGAAAATTCTTATTGTGTTGAAGGTCTTAACTATAATATGCTAAGTGTTGCACAACTTAATAGCACTAGCTACCAAGTAGAATTTCATCATAGGAAGGCTAAAATATTTGATGCCACTGGTGAACTGATTGGAAGTGGAGAACAGACAAGAGGTAATTTTTTCTATCTAGACCTATCTAAGGAGACATGTTTGATTGCACAATTTGATGATATATGGTTATGGCATAAGAGGCCATGTCATGTTAACTTTGACAATTAGGTAGATATTAGTAAAAAGAAGAAAGTGAGAGGACTACCAAGCTTGAAGAAACCTGATAATGTAATGTGAAAACAATGTCAGTTGGGTAAAATGACAAAGTCTAGTTTGAAGAGCAAGACTTTTACTTCTGAAAATGTTTTAGATTTGGTTCATACTAACCATTAAGGACCTATGGGTGTACAAAGCTATTATGGTGCTAGATACTTTATTCTGTTTGTTGATGATTACACTAGAATGATGACTGTAATGTTTTTAAAAGAAAAATTTGATGCATTTCAATTTTTAAAGTGGTATTTGGCTAAGGTTGAGAAGGAGACATGTAGGAGCTTGAAGTGTCTGAGATGTAACTAAGGTGGAGAATTCATATCAAATGAGTTCAATATGTTCTACAATGATAGAGGAATCAAGAGACAGATGTCTACACTTAGAACACCTCCACATAACGGTATAGCAGAAAGGAGGAACAAATCTATCATGGATTGTGCAAGAACACTAATGATTGAGAAGAATGTTACACAAAATTACTGGAAAGAAGCTATAGGTACATTTATACTTTAAACCTAGTATAGATCAAAAAAGGTATTAATGTTACACCTTATGAGTTATGGCACGGGTATGCACCTAATGTAAAATACTTTAGAATTTTTGGGAGCAAATTCTATATACTAAAAGACAATAGGAATAGAAAGTTTTATGCTAAAAGTGATGGGGGCATATTCCTAGGTTCTTACACAAAGAGTAAAGGTTACAAGTGTTTGAACTCTAACACTAACAAAATTGTGGAAAGTGTAAATGTGAAGGTTGATGAATATGTAGAGAAAAATGAATAGGAAAACAAGAGAGAACCATAAGATTATAGATCTTTTGTCTATATAGAATAAGGAGAGGCAAGAAACATACTTGCACCTGATGTAGAGTCTCAGGTAAGTAATGCTGAGTATCAGGGAAATAATGGCGAGTGACAGGAAGAAAATGCTGAGCGACAGGAGGATGCTGCCGAGTATCAGGAAGAGGTTGTCAAGCAATCAAACGCTGAATCTAACAATCTTATTGATGAACTTGAAGAGCAAGGAGAAAAGAAAGAATAACCTATTTTGGCATAGTATTTAAGGAGACATCACAAGCCTGAAAAAATCATTAGAGACAAAGAAACTGGAGTTCTAACCAGAAGCAAGTTAAGATAGCCTACATGTTTATTGTGTGAATTCGAGCCTAAGACAACAAGGGAGGCACTAGAAAATGAAGACTAGATTCAAGCCATGAATGAGGAGATAGACCAAATAGAAAAAAATATACCTGGACTCTGGTGTCGAGACCAGAAAACAAAAATGTCATTCGAACAAAATGGGTATTTAGAAACAAGCTTAATGAACATGGACAAATCACAAGGAACAAAGCAAGGCTGGTATGCAAAGGATATGAACAATAAGAAGGAATAGAATATGGGGAGACATTTTCCCTTGTATCAAGATTAGAAGGAGTGAGAACTCTACTTGCATATGATGCCTACAAAGATTTCAAGGTATACCAAATGGATGTTAAGTCTGCATTTTTAAATGGTATATTTAAAGAAGTGTACAATGAACAACCTAAAGGATTTATTAATCCAAACAAGATCTACACATGGTTTGCAAATTGAATAAGGCACTGTATGGATTGAAGCAAGCCCCTAGAGCATGGTATGAGAGGCTGCACAATTACTTTATATAGATTAGATTCTCAAGGACAAATGACACCAACAATCTATACATGAAAGATGAAGAAGGTAAAGGAATCTTGTTGGCTAAGATTTTTATAGATGATATCATATTTGGTGGATAAGATGCCCTATGTAAGAAATTTTCAAATGATGCAAACTGAATTTGAAATGTTAATGTTTGGGGAGATAAAATTCTATGTTGGTTTACAAGTATATCAGATGGAGAAAGGTATTTTCATCACACAGTCTAAATATATTAAAGAGATATTGAAAACCTTTGGCATGGAGGATTCAAGGCCAGTAAGTACTCCCATGGCCACTAGACATAAATTGTCTAAAAATGATGATGCTGTTGAAGTAAACTAAACTTTGTATAGGTCCATGATTGGAAAACTGCAATATGTTGTTTACAGTAGACCATATGTTTCTCTATCAATTGGGATTGTGGTAAGATTCTCTACCAATCCTAAGGAAACTCATATGATGGTTGTGAAGAGGATAATGAGATATTTGAAAGGGACTGTAGATTATGGACTATACTACAAGAAGCATGAAATATTTGAATTGGGAGTCTATACTGATGCAGATTGGGAAGGAAATGTGGATGATAGAAAGAGTACTAGTGGTGGAGATTTCTTTCTTGGACAAAGATTAGTTTCCTAGACAAGCAAGAAACAAAAGTGCATTTCCCAATCTATAGTTGAAGCCGAGTATGTAGCTGCTACAATGAATTGTTCAAACTTGGTATGGATAAAGAAATTGTTGATAGGCATGAAAGAAGAGATCACTAAACTAGTTGTCATCTACTATGACAACACAAGTGCTATCAACATATCAAAGAACCCAGTGATGCACATGAAGACCAAACATATTGCCATCAAGTATCATTACTTTAGGGAATTGGTACAAGATAAAGAGGTCAAAATGGAATATGTGAATACAAAAGAACAACTAGCAGACATATTCACTAAAGCCTTACCTAAGGAAGCTCATGAATATCTAAGAGGAAAATTACGGGTTCTTCCCCTCATTGAGGCTTCCTAGTCAAGCTAGGAGCACTACATCAAGTGTGCTGCAAAGAGTATCTGACAAATTGATGCAGAAAAGGTCACACTTTAGGAGTAGCCTAAAGTTGTGACAAGTACAAAAAAGCTGATAATCATTCATAAGCAAAGATGACAGAGGGAGAAATATTGTTATTGAACTGACAAGATGACATCTACATCTAAGAGATGCATGTTCTAGTTGCTGCTTTGGCATTATTGTCAAAGAGGGAGATGAGTAAGATGAAAACACATGGTGAGATTTCATGGAAGATCAAGTGAGAGGGAGAGATTCAGAGGAAAGGAACACAGAAAAGATTCAGTGGAAGTTACTGTGTGGACAGTCAAGCAAGTGAGGATAAGTGATTCAGAATCAGAATGAAGCTATGGATATTATAAATGTTTCTGATACAAAGACAAGTTTTGAATTGGTTCGTGAATCATGTGTTATTCATATGGTGTTTCCATCAATGCCAAAGAGGGAGATTGTTTGAAACTATAATTGAAACAATTGTTGTATTGTCATTGATGTCAAACCTTAACTAGTAAGACAATTTCTATCTAAGAAAGTACTATATCTATTTGATTGTTGAGAAGGATTAGGGAAAGGGTGATAACAATAGCACCTAGAGAAAGGTTGAGTTATCTTGATACTTCAATGGGTACTTGATTATGTGGCACAATGATAAGATAATACATTGTTTATCTAAGTGAGAAGCAAGACTAAACAAGTAGGCTTAACCAAGTAGAAGTGAAGAAATCTAGTTTAAGCCAAGTGATGTTAGTGTTGACCAAGCCAATATATTTCTAGTAAATTCAATGTTGACTGAACATCATTTTATTGCTGAGGAAGAAAGTATTAGCCAAGGGAAATAATTTCAAGTGATGACTAAGCTACGCAGTGATGACTGAGAAGTTGAACATAGTATTGACCGAGCGTCAGTAATTTACATTTGAGGAAGAATTTAGATTCCTAGCTGACATGTTTGAATTATTGGATTATATAAACTATGTTGACTTTGTTTATTGAATGTATGGAGCATTTAATGCATAGTAAACCATTTTATTATGATTCCATAAAGAGATTAGAGATGTTTCTAGAAGGATGGATGGAGAACATAATGTTGGAAGGATTTGATGAATCTGACCTAACCCTAAGATCTATGAAGGAGATTAAGCGGAAAAAGATGGGTGTACCTATCGAAGAGGTATTAAGGAAACCTAAGTGTGAGGTTGAAGCAGTATGCTAGAGTTGTTGTTGTTATTGATTGAATAAGAAGAAAAGGTTGAAGGATAAGGAGTTGTGATTGCTTGAAGGGATTTTTGAGAAGATCAATGATGGAGATGGAAATGGATCTCAGTTAGTAAGCCAACATATATATGTAAGAATTGGATCTATTATTTGCAAAGTGAGTTGTATGTTTTTAGATCAAACACTGTTGTTACTTTCTAACCATTGTATCAATTTAAATCCTTTAATCAAGGTTGACCTAATAGTTATTGTATAAATCCTTTAATCAAGGTTGCATTCTAATGGAATGTACTTAAGTCATTTAACAAGGTGTACTCCTAATAGGGTGGTTGAAATCCTTTAACCGGGTCACACCTAGGAGTGTGTTTGTAAACCTTTGATAGGGTTGGATTTTCACAGAGCTCACTTCATAAGAGTGAAAATATCAGTAGCATGTTACAAAGTGGTTTTTCCCAAATTGGGTTTCCACTATAAATCCTGGTGTCAATACTTGTGTGAATGTTTTGATTTGAACATTTCTATGTTTTTGATGCAGGAGCATCCTGGGTGTAAGAGCAATCTTGCATCACCCAAAAATATTTCTATTTTTAAATTCAATAAGGGCTATCCTGTGCAGAGCTGCTATTTATGGAAAGTTACTACTTTTGATAATTTTTGTCTGTGCTCAGAATGATCTAATTTCTTTCTTGGAGGTTCATTTTGGTCATATAAGTCTGCCAATAAAGTTTCATTTCCAGATCAAGTGCATGTTGGAAGATATTGAAGATTTTCGATATTGGCAGCAGGGTACAAAAACTTTGGACTCAATTTTGAAGGCTTTAGAGGCCCCGAATGAGGTCAAAAATTTGGGTGATGGGTGCTTGCATGGGTCAAAATTGTAGAGCGCTTTATGGCATTTCTGAAATGGGGTTATAATAGCCGATCGGGTCAACTGGTGATGACTTATGGTCTTCGGAAGTTGGGCCACCCGAAATGGCAGAAAATAATTTTCTTCAAAATTTCTGTTCGGGTTTCAAAGGTTATCTTGAGCTAACTATGATGTAATAAAATGTAAAATAAAATAATTCTAAGTTTGGTCAGCCTTATTGGCTAAAATTTTGGAACCTTCCCAGGCGGTGGAAAAATTGCTTATATAAGGAAGGCTGTATTATTGTCTTAGGCAGTTCAAAATAGTTCTAGGTAGTAGATCTAGGTAATAGTTCGAGGCTTTGTCCTATAGAATATTGTAAGGGAATGCCCATGTGACTTTGCATATTGTAATTCTAAAAATTTGTAATTCCACATTTGTGGAGATAATAAGAAGCCAATTTTTTGTTCTTGCATATTGTTGTTGTTTCTCTATTTCTGTTATGTGTTTGTGGTATTAAGGGGAGCACCCTTCATCAAGTGGTATCAGAGTAGGAGTTCTTGAGTGTGTAAATAGATCACCGACTGTGAGGTAGTTTGCACCAGGACCGTGGTTAGGGTTTTAGTGCGCATCACGAAAATGCCTCCATGAAGAGAACGTGGCGGAAGAGCTGGTGCTGTGACACCTAAGGTTAGAGAGCTGTAGAGACAAGTGCGAGCATTGCAAGAAGAGATTTGTAGAGGAATGAATCTTAATGTCACAGACGAAAGTGAGGATGAAGCCAAAGAAGAATATCAAGAAGGAGAAGCTGAAATTGTGAACCAGGAGGAAGAAAGACTTTTTCGGGCAATTTTCAAGATTGGGAAAAGACCTAAGATTGAGGTTCCTACATTTTTTGGAAATCTTAACCTAGAGGAATTGATCGACTGGATCAATGAATGTGAGGAATATTTTGAGTATGAAGATGTTGAGGATCCTGATAGGGTCAAATTTGCGAAGGCCAGACTGAAAGGTCATGTGAAGATCTGGTGGCAAGAAATTCAGTTGGAGCGAAACAGAAGGGAAAAGGAGAAAATCATGAGATGGGATCGGATGGTGGATAAATTGAAGCAACAGTTCATTCCTGTTGATTATGAGCTTGACCTACTGAAGAAAATGCAGAGTTTGAAGCAAGTAGGAAGATCTGTTCAGGAGTATACAGAGGAGTTCTATCGACTTCTCATCAGAACAGGCCATGCAGAAGCTGATAAGGAGAAAGTTGCCCAATACCTTAATGGGTTAAGGCCAAGCATTCAGGAGGAGTTGAATCTGGTTTGAATGAACAGTATTGAGGAGGCATACTAGTTTGCCTAAAAGTAGAGGAAAAGATGAACAAGAAGTTTGAGAGTAGACAAAATGGAAGAGGTCATGGTGGAAGATCTAGTGGACCGTCATATGGTGGCTGAAATGAAGATCTGAAAAAGAAGGATGAGGCCAGTAGCAGTCAGAATTAGAGAGGAAATAATTCCAATCATTTTCAAGATCAGAGTAATAGAGATCAGAGAGGAAGAGGAAGAGGATAAGGATCTGGAAGAGGAGGCTTCCGTGGAACATGTTTTCACTATGGAGAAGAAGGTCATAGGGCATTTGAATGTCCTCAGTGCCAAGATAGAATAGACAGGAGAAATGAAGGCCAGGCCAGAGTTGCACATGTAGATGAAGATGCCAGATCATCAAATTCTGAAGATGCTGAAAAAGGAGAAACGTTGATTAACAGAAGAGTCCTGTTGAGTGGTGAGAATGAACCTGAGCAAAGGAGGAGCCTGTTTCACACCAGGTGCAAGTGTGAAGGTAAATGTTGTGATGTGATCATTGATAGTGGAAGCACTGACAATTTGGTGTCAGAAAAAATGTTGACAAAGTTGAAGCTCAAGTGATAGAAACACCCACATCCATATGGGATTGCCTGGGTACAGGATGACCACAAGGTCATGGTCAATGAATAATGCCTGGTGAAGTTCAAGATTGGCGGATACCAAGATGAGGTATTGTGTGATATCATATCTATGGATGCATGTCATATGTTGTTGGGTAGACCATGGCAGTTTGATAGATGTGCTGTACATGATGGTCGTGCGAATACCTATTCCCTGACAAAGGATGAAGTGCGACATAAGCTAAAACCATTGAAGGAGACTGAAGAAAAGGTATGTGGTAATGCAAGGATAACTTTTGTTGATGGAAGAAATTTCTTAGATGGTATGAGGCATGAGCATGTATGTTTTGCTTTAATTCCAAAAGCTGGTAAAGAGGAAGTAGAAGATGTTCCTGTAGAAGTTGCAAATTTGTTGAATGAGTTTCAAGATATTGTATCCGATAACATGCTTGATGGATTACCACCAGTCAGAAAGATCAGTCATCAGATGGACTTGATCCCAGGAGTGAGTTTGCCGAATAAGGCAACACATAGAATGACACCTGCAAAAAGTGAGGAGTTGAACAGACAAGTACATGAACTGCTACAGAAAGGATTGATCTATGAGAGTCTGAGTCCCTGTGCTGTACCAGTGGTATTAGCACCAAAGAAGAATGGAGAGTGGAGGATGTGTATAGATTCTAGGGCAATAAAAAAGATCACAATCAAGTACAGGTTTCCATTGCCATGAATGGATGATATTATGGACTGTTTGAGTGGAGTTGTGTATTTCTCAAAGATAGATCTGAAGAGTGGATATCATCAGATTTAGATCAGAGAAGGAGATGAATGGAAGACTGCTGTCAAGACAAAGGAAGGACTATATGAGTGGTTAGTCATGCCTTTTGGGCTAATCAATGCACCGAGCACTTTCATGCGGCTCATAACGAGGTTCTGAAAGAATTTCTGGGTAAGTTTGTCATTGTTTACCTAGATGCTATTTTGATTTTTAGCAAGACATTGGAGGAACATATGATGCATATTCGTATGGTGTTTGAGAAGTTGAGAGATGAGAAATTGTTGATTAACTTGAAGAAGTGCAGTTTTGCGAAGAAAGAGTTAGTGTATTTGGGATTTGTAGTCTCAGCAGAAGGTCTAAAAATGGACCCAGAGAAGGTACAAGCTATCCTTGAATGGCCTACTCCAAGGAGTACTCCTGAGGTAAGATTTTTTCATGGTCTAGCTAGCTTTTACAGAAAGTTTATCAAAAATTTTAGCAGTATTTGTGGTCCCTTGACTGAGACAATGAGAAGGGATAGAAAAGAGTTTAAGTGGACTAATGGGGTAGAAAAGAGTTTTCAATTGTTGAAACAAAAAGTTACAGAACAACCTGTTTTAGCACTTCCAGATTTTAATAAGGTGTTTCAAGTAGATTGTGATGCTAGTGGTACTGCAATAGGAGCTGTTATGAGCCAAGAAGGTAAACCTGTTGCTTATTTCAGTGAGAAGTTAAATGATGCCAAGAGGAAATATTCTATTTATGATCAGGAATTTTATGCTATAGTTCAGGCATTAAAGAAGTGGAGACATTATCTACTTCCTAAGGAGTTTGTTTTGTATACTGATCATCAAGCTTTGCAATATTTGAATAGTCAAGAAAAATTGAATCAAAGGCATTTGAAATGGGTTGAGTTTTTACAGAGTTATACATTTGTTTTGAAACACAGGAGTGGAAAGTCTAATAGGGTTGCAGATGCTCTTAGCAGAAGGCAACTATTGCTGACAGAAATGCAGATTGAAGTGGTTGGGTTCAAGGAACTCAAGAATTTATATCCAGAGGATCCTGATTTTGGTGAAGCTTGGAAAGCTTGTACAGAACCTGTTACTCTAGACAGGACAAAATGGTTGGATTTCATCATCTAGGATGATATGCTATTCAGAGGGAGTTAGTTGTGCATTCCACAAAGTTCTATGAGGGAGAATCTCATCAAGGAGAAGCATAGCGGAGGATTGGCTGGATATTTTGGTCGTGATAAAACCCTTGGTTTGGTTAGTGAGAATTATTATTGGCCATAGTTGCAGCAAGATGTGAAGAAGTTTGTACAGAGTTGCAGAGTATGTCAGATGGTGAAAGGAGTGAAGAAAAATATAGGAATGTATCAGCCATTACCTGTACCAGAGAAGCCTTGGGAGGATATCAGTATGGACTTTGTTCTTTGTTTACCAAGGACATAGCGGGGACATGATTCAATTTTTGTGGTGGTTGACAGATTTTTGAAGATGGCACATTTCATTCCTTGCAAGAAGACTAATGATGTTGTTCATGTAGCAGAATTATTTTTTAGAGAAGTGGTGAGACTACATGGCTTGCCAAAGACCATAGTTTCAGATCGAGATACTAAGTTTGTTGGATATTTTTGGCAGACATTGTGGAAGAAGTTGAAGATAGATTTGAAGTTTAGCTCATCACATCATCCACAGACTGATGGACAGACAGAGGTGGTGAATAGAAGTTTGGGAAATCTACTAAGATGCTTGGTTGGAGATAAGCCAACAGGATGGGATTTGATTTTACCATAGGCAAAATTTGCATACAATAATTCTGTCAATAGGAGCACTGGTAAATCACCATTCCAGATTGTATATGGAAGTAGTCCAAGAAATGCATCTGAATTGAGAATGATAGATAAAGGAGAAATAAGTAGTGCTGAAGCTGAGAATTTTGCAGAACACTTGAAGAACATCCATGAGGAGGTGAGGAAGCATATTACCAAGATGAATGCACAGTATAAGGCTAAGGTAGATGAGAAAAGGAGGTATAAGGAATTTCAAGTTGGTGATGAAGTCATGGTTCATTTGTGGAAGGAGTGGTTTCCAGTTGGTACATATAACAAGCTAAAAATGAAGAAGTTTGGGCCATGTAAGATACTGAAGAAGCATGATTCAGGAAATGCATATGAGGTAGAATTGCCTAGTGAGCTAAATATTTTACCAGTGTTTAACATTTCAGATTTGACAAAGTATCACGAAGGAGGTGTTGAAGATGAGGTTGCAGCAGCACAATGGAGTATTCCAGCAACTAGTTTAGACACTAAGGAGATCAAAGATATACTGAACAGTCATGTTGGTAGAAGTACAAGGAACAAGACATATGAAGAATATCTGGTCAAGTGGAAAGGATGACCTGTTGAAGATTCATCATGGCTGACAAAGGAGGAGGTTAGCCGTCTTGGTTTTCCTCTGCACACCTGAGTCGTGACAAGGTCACTTCTCAAATTACCCTGGGTGTCTGATGCTGGAGCATCCTGGGTGTAAGAGCAATCTTGCATCACCCAAAAATATTTCTGTTTTTGAATTCAATAAGGGCTATCCTGTGCAGAGCTGCTATTTATGGAAAGTTACTATTTTTGGTAATTTTTGTCTGTGCTCAGAATGATCTAATTTCTTTCTTGGAGGTTCATTTTGGTCATATAAGTCTACCAGTAAAGTTTCATTTCCAGATCAAGTGCATGTTGGAAGATGTTGAAGATTTTCGGTATTGGCAGTAGGGTACAGAAACTTTGGACTCAGTTTTGAAGGCTTTAGAGGCCCCGGATGAGGTCAAAAATTTGGGTGATGGGCGCCTGCGTGGGTCAAAATTGTAGAGCGCTTCGTGGCATTTCTGAAATGGGGTTATAATAGCCGATCATGTCAACTGGTGATGACTTATGGTCTTCAGAAGTTGGGCCACCCGAAATGGCAGAAAATAATTTTCTTCAAAATTTCTGTTCGGGTTTCAAAGGTTATCTTGAGCCGACTATGATGTAATAAAATGTAAAATAAAATAATTCTAAGTTTGGTCAGCCTTATTGGCTAAAATTCTGGAACCTTCCCACGCGGTGGAAAAATTGCCTATATAAGGAAGGCTGTATTATTGTCTTAGGCAGTTCAGAATAGTTCTGGGTAGTAGATCTAGGTAATAGTTCGAGGCTTTGTCCTACAGAATATTGTAAGGGAATGCCCATGTGGCTTTGCATATTGTAATTGTGAAAATTTGTAATTCCACATTTGTGGAGATAATAAGAAGCCAATTTTCTGTTCTTGCATATTGTTGTTGTTTCTCTATTTCTGTTATGTGTTTGTGGTATTAAGGGGAGCACCCTTCATCAGTTTTGCAAGTTAAATACTGTTGGATAGTGGACTACATTGTCATATGTTTCTGATATACATTTTGTATTGACCAAGTAGCTGTTGGTTGTTAGATCTGAGTTGTTGAAGTGTTTAAAAGTTTAATTTATACATTTGGACTTGAGAAAAATTGATTCACCCCCCCTCTCTATTGTTCTAAATCATATTAATAGGTAGAACAAATATATTACAGCATATGAGAAGCCTGCAAACAAGGGGCATCTCTTTAGATTTTGAATATTTACAACTATTTCCACCAAGGAGAAGAGGGAGAGTGACTAAGAAGCCCAAAAAGATAATTGTTTATACAAGGAGAGCCAAATCTAATTCTGCAATTAGAGGAGGTCAAAGTTCATAGATTCTTATGGCGCTACAAAGAAATCAACCCTTTGTTGCATTGAATCAAGGTAGCCCACTGAATTTAGCTCAGCATGATGTCATTCCTGTGGTTGCACTAAAAAGTTTACCGTAGTTCATGGGGGAAGATCAAACAACCCCAGTTGAGCATATAAAGGACATAGCTAACCTTTGTGCTTTACATCATGTTATCAAAGATAATGTTGCTGTTAGGTTGTTGGCTACTTCTTTTAAAGGAAAAGAATTGCAATGATTTAGAAGGCTAGCAGTGGGTTCTATCACTGATTGGGATCAACTCGGTATTGAACTTTGCAGGTTTTTTGAAGACAAATGTGACCATCTATCCTTGGTAGAGCAATTGTCAACTATCAAAAGGGCCTCTCATGAGAAAGTAATAGATTTTAACTTTTGTTTCCAAAGGACATAGGATAGAATTCCACAAATGGTAAGACCCTCAACTGATCATGCTTTTTAATATTATTTGAGGGCTTTTAATAGTGATATAGCAATTATGATACAACTGATGGGAATAGTTACACTTCCAGGTGCTTATGATGTGGCTATTAGAGTAGAAAATAGTCTTATATAGGTTGGAAAAATTGCCCCAAGGCCACCTATGCCAAATTTTTCCAATAGCACCGGTAGTCCAATCAATGATACCTTTGCAAACAACCCCTTTAGTTGTTATTCCTACTGCACCACATTACCAGCACCTAATAATAGGTCCAATAACCTTGAAAGCATTAGTCCAACTCAATCTGTTGAGTTGTAAGAGATTAAGGGGATTCTAAAAAATTGTGGTAATGAAATTGTGAATATGAAAAAATAGAAAAGTCAAGGATATAGGCCTTACCAGCCTCCTTATCAGCCACCTTTCTAGCAAAATCAAAATAATAGGCCACCATATCAGCCCAACTACCAAGGTCAAAAACATAATTTTAACACTAGACCATATCAGCCTTATAACCCCAACGCTACTAGCTATTCAAAAGAGCTTGTACCCACTCAGAATAATTTAGCTCAGGACTATGAATGGTGTTTCCCATGTAACCAACCACATAACTAGAATGTGTGTACAAATGGGATCATAAACCAAGCTTTAATGGTTCAAAATAGCTTGTGTTTGCAAGCAGGTACCTCTGGTGAATCCTCTATACATCAACAAGAAGAGCAATAGTTAGAGGCAACACTTATGAATTGGTAGGATGAAGACCTTTGTGGCTTAAAACAGGTGGTTCTTTCTATTTCAGATAACACAAAAAGCAAGAAGAGAGCAGTAGAGACAGAGAAGAAAGTTGTTGGGCCATCCAATACTGAGGATGTTCAAATTTTTCCAAGAAGACAGCCTTCAAAAAATAAGGGAAACCTATAAATCCCACACATCCAATTCAACAAGTTTCTCCAAATGTTGAGAATGCTACAGGAAAGGCTTAGCCTAAGGTTAGTTTGGCTTTTTTCAATATTTTGGATCACATGAAAAAAGAAAATGTATCCATCTCCATGTGGGATTCTTGGGGTATTCCAGGTCAAAAAGACCTTTTACAATCAGCTTTGTTAGATTTAAGTACGTCGGGAAAGGCCAAGGGTGAAGAGGCTAAATTTGTGATGACTGATACCATTGTGAAAGAAAGGGAATAAAAAAGTCCAGCAGTGAAACCCTCACCTTTTTATGTATCTATGATTATTGGAGATCACCTAGTCCATAATTGCATGATAGACTCAGGTGCTAGCAACTCAGTAATGCCCAAAAAGATTACATAGACAAGTTGGGAATTTAGTATGAGCCACTCAAAAAGGGGGCTTGCAATTAGATAGTACTGCTGTTAATACCGTAGGTGTCATTAAGCTTAACTCTGTAGGCTTTCCCAAATTTCTCTATTCCAGAGGATATTTACGTCATAGAATTGCCTCCATACTTTGCGATATGCTTTTCAAGGGATTTTATAGCCAAGATTGGGGGTTATTTGTCTTCAGATTGGTCTCATATGCTGTTTAGAATAAGGTATGACACCAAAGTTACCATAAAATCTGAGCCTATTGCCAAGGATCATGTTGAACCTTACTTCCCAAGTCCTATCAATGCCAACTTGTTGGCAAGCGAGTAAGAAGAGAAAAATTTTCTTCAAGAAGGTAACACTCAAACCAATACAATACTAGATATACTCCTTGATGAGTGGGCTATTCAAAATCAAGCAGAGAGTCTTTTTGGAGAGCATTTGGGACATGCTGATTTGGGCATGTATTTAATACATGAAGCTGATTCATTCCTCCCCAACCTGGAAAAAGGTGTAGAACAACAATTTGGGTAGCAAAAGGACAAAGTTTGGGGGCTATTTTTTGATGGTGCAAGGAACAAAGTTGGGGATGGTGGTGGTTGCATGCTAGTTTCTCCAAGTAAAGAAATGTATTATTCAACTTTCAGGTTTTGTTTTAGTTATTCCAATAACATTGCCGAATATGAGGCTCTTATTCATGGATTGGAATGGGAAAGAAGAAGAGGTATTTTCTGTTGTAAGGTTTATGGTGACATCAAATTAATAGTTAATCAAGTAAGGAGCATAATCTTACCAAGAATGAGTTGTTGAAATCTTATAAACATAGGGTGTGGGACCTGATAAAGGGCTTTGATGCATTTAATCTGGTATCTATACCTTGAAATCAGAATAAAAATATGGATAGATTGGCTGCCATCAGTGTTGAATTTGATATTCTGAAGGAGATTGGCAGTAGTACAACAAATCAGCATGTAAAGGTTGTTATTAGACCTACTATACCTGATAACAATGTTCATTGGCAAGTGTTTGAAAATGACTAGCAGATAATAAAATTTTTAAGAGAGGAGGCTGAGTTTTCATTTGGCAACCAGGAGAGTTTTTAGCATCAGTATGAAGGCCAAATTATTCAACTAAGGAATAACAAGGTTCCAAAGGGTTTGGTCACCTTAGAATCAATTTTCAATATAGATGATGAAATAAGAAGGTCAAAAGCTAGCATTCAGGTTCAACATGAACACTATGAAGAGGTTGAGGTATTCAAAGGAAAGTTGCTTAAGTTGGGAAAGGTATGTACATCAAATGAACAACATTTATTTATTCAGCTTTTTCAGGAATTTAGTGATGTTTTTGCATGGGAGAATTTTTGATTTGAAAGGGTTTAATCCCCAACTTGCTCAACATACTATCGAGCTTGAACCTAGTGCAAAACCAATAAGGTAGAAACAGAGGCATTTGAATCCAAAGTTGGAGCCACTTATGTAGAAGGAATTGAACAAACTAATTGAAAGTAGTATCATCTTTCCTATCAATCATACTTCTTGGGTCTCAAATCTTGTGCTAGTTTGGAAAAAGAATGGTGAAATAAGGTTTTGTGTAGATTTATGAGACTTAAATAGGAACTCATTAAAAGAATAACATGCCTTACCTTCTATGGAGTAGATCCTTCAAGTAGTCTCAGGATTTGAGAGATTCTCCTTACTAGATGGATATTCCAGTTATAATAAGATTTTAGTAAGAGAGGAAGACTAGTTTAAGACAACTTTTACCACCAAGTGGGGTACCATGGCATACAAAAAGATGCCCTTTGGTTTGTCCAATGCTGGGGAAACTCTTCAGAAGGCCATGGAAATGGATTTTGACAAATTAATGTATAAAATTGTTTTAGTGTACCTGGATGATAGCATTGTTTTTTCCCGAGAGGCAAAACACCATTTAAAGCATCTAAGGCAGGTGTTTGAAAGATGCAGAGAGTTTGGGATATCCCTTAATCCCAAAAAATGTGTTTTTGTTGTTCATGAGGGCATATTGATTGGTTATGTGGTGTCAAAATAGGGTATCACTATTGACCCTGAAAGAATAACAACAATTTTAGCTCTTTCTTTACCAACACATAAGAAGGGTTTGAAAAGTTTTATTGGTTGGATAAATTTTGTTAGATGATTTATCCTAGATATTGTAGACTTATTGAGTCCACTGACTACTATGTTAAGGAAAAACATGCCATTTAGGTGGACTAAGGATGGAAAAAGAAGTTTTGAGTTAATTAAAGAGGCACTTGCAGTAGCACCTACACTTATAAATCCTAATTTTTCTAAAGATTTCATTCTATATGCCTATGGAGATATCAATTCTATCTCAACCATGTTAGTGCAACACAATAATGAAGGACTGGAGTAGCCTGTGGCATTTTTCAGTCAAGGGCTTAAAGACTACGAGCTCAGGTATTCATTTGTAGAAAAACACGTGCTTACTGTTATAAGGAGTTTAAAAAAATTTAACCACATGTTATCTAATAACAAGATTTTTCTAATGGTTTCTCATCTGAGCGTCAAAGAATTCCTTTTAAGTAAGGATTTAAGTGATAAGAGAGTTGGTTGGGTGACTAAAGTGATGGAATATGATGTTGAGATCAAGGTTAGCAAGCTAATTAGGGGAAAAGGGTTGTGTGAATAGCTTGCTGATGCTGTAAGAAACAAAGAAAAGGGTGAACATGCTGTTGTTCTAGTTTTACAGGATGGTGAACATGCTGTTTCAGATTCTATTATTAATTGGGTACAATAAATGACTCATTTTCTACAGACTGGTGAATGTCCACAAGGCTTGGACAAATCAAGATGAAGGTATTTTAGACTGCAGTCCATCCCCTATGTTTTATTAAATAACATTCTTTTTAGAAGGGATTTTAATGGTGTCCTCTTGAGATGTGTTGAAACTGACAAAATAGATAAAGTGTTGCATGAATTTCACAATGGGTCAGCTAGAGGTCACTTCTCACCTAGAGTAACAACTCTTAAGGTGATGAAGGGTGGCTATTATTGGCCAAATTTGTTCAAAGATGCACACTTATGGGTTAGGAAGTGCAAGGAGTGCACACTATTTGTTCGTAAATAGAAGTTGGCAGCCTTACCCTTGCAGCCAATATAGGTTGTGCAACCCTTTATGAAGTGGGGTTTGGAATTTATTGGGGTAATAAAACCACCATCTAGTGCTGGTCACAAATGGGTGTTAACAACCATAGATTATTTCACTAAGTGGACCGAGGCAGTGGTGCTTACGGAGGCTAATGAAAGTATTGTCCTAAATTTTTATGAGGAGTTGGTTTTTAGGTTTGGTGTTCCAGAATCCATTATCTTAGATAATGCATTAGCTTTTGTAAGTTTCAAAATTTCTGATTGGGCTGTGAGAAATGGGATTTATATCCTCTAATTATTATCTACAAGACAATGGCCAAGAGGAGTCCACTAACAAGAATCTGATCAAAATCATCAAAAGGACTATGGAGAGTAACTAGAGAGCATGGCATACCCAGCTAAAATCAGCCTTGTGGGATGATTGAATCATGCAGAAAAGATCAACCAGGCAGTCACCTTTCAGACTTGTTTATGGAAGAGAGGTTAGGTTACCTATCTCACTTGAGCTTCCAACTCTTGACTTGGCCAACCAACTAGATATGCTAGAAGAAGAGCCTTTAAATGCAAGATTGGCACAACTGGTTGAATTGGAAGAGGTAAGGACAATTGCTCTAAGAGCCATTGAACATAATCAAGCTCAGATGAAGAGGTCTTTCGAGAAAAGGACATCTCCAAGAACTTTTCAAGAGGGCAACATAGTGATAAAATGGGATGAACTCAAAAGAAAACCTGAAAATCACTCCAAGTTTGATTCATTTCGGAGCGGGCCTAATATTATCTCAGAATGTCAGCAACACAATGCTTTTCAACTATCAAGGTTGGATGGAAACATGGAGTGAATCCAAGTTAACGAGATTCACCTCAAACATTATTTCTGAGGTAGGATCTATCCTTGTACATAATAGAGTTGTTTGTATCTAGTAAATAAGTGTTGCGGCATATTTTATTTCTTGCAATTTTGTTTCCCTAAGTGTTGGTTGCACATTTTAGTTAGCTATTTTTGAGAGAAGTAAAAATTTGTAATAGATTACATTACATGAGATAAACATCCATCATATGAAACAGTGGATGTATATACTCACTACTGCACATCATACATCCTTCCCTCATGAAATCTAATTTACTACAACGGTTTGATAGGAAGGTGTACTTCTAATTTATCCCCTTTTAATCCATTTAGTAGACTCATATCATTTAGGGTAGTGAGGTTGTTAATCCACTACCATAAACCATACATAAGTACTAGATGTATTAAAAGAGGTTGTTTTAAAGTGAGTTGCAGTAGAAAAAGGAGTGTGTTCTCATGAGATTTTGTGTTTCAGGTGACTCTATACCCAATGGATAAGTTTAGGCTACTAGTCATAATGTCTAGTAGGAAGAGATATAGTAGATGTCGCCAAAAATGTTACCGATTTTTAGTACCAAGCTCAAGAAAATGAGCTGTCATTTTTAAAGATATTTTTAGGTTGCATTTTTTTTTTTTTTGCTAAGATACATACATATGCAAAAGATGGAACATTTTTGAGAAAAAGTAATCTTTATTGACAACATAAGTGAACGTGTCTCACACAAGCCGTGAGACTAACCCTTGTGATAAAAATGAAATGAAAACAAAGCTATATATTTACAGATGCTAAAAGTAAAGTAAAGGCACACATAGTGTAGGGTGACTCATCATTGCCTAGATGAAAAGCCCAGCTTGCATAGCTTTGCCTTGTCTTTATTTCTCCCATTTGTCTTGTGTCTAGCCACATGACCGCTTGCTGCTCCAATCCTGCATATGAAAGATAGAAATGACGTTAGATCTCATAAGATCTAAGCAATGAAACATCATCATGCACTATGGATGTCTGGATCTACAAATATATAAATTTGTTACTCAAATGCATCACAAGGGGTAGCCTATCATAGAGATTTGAGAAAGCAAGAGATATCAAAGCAAAAATTCTTATGTCATTCTTTTTTATAACTAGTTTTCTTCATGTGCAGTTATAGATGTCTATCATGTAGCACGTGGAGTTAAATGTGGCTCCCACAATGGTAGAGCCTAGCATGCTACAAGATAGTGAATTAACTACATTGAGACAATGGCATCAAGTTGGTATACAACAAAGTAGAGAAGTACAGTCCATTTTTTGAATACAATGTTGCTAGTGTTTCAAAAAGTGCTGTCATAAAATCAGTATTTTTTATTTTAAGACGTCAATAAGCTCAAAATAGTGACATGTTATGCTATCAGAGAAAGATGGTGAAGCATATGCAAGTGATTTTAAGGTAGCAACAACAAGATAGAACATCAACAGTACAATATTATTCAGCTTTGGAAGCAATTTCAAGAGAGCAATACAATTCATAGAAAGTAATGTTTACTTCAAGTATGGATAGTGAGTAAAATCTAAACAACTAGTTTTTCTTTCATTTTAAATATGCATCATGTAAAGAAGTTGTTCAAGTTTCAAGTTATGGGGATCATATACAGCCATGGAATATTTTAAAAGTTTGAAAAATCCTCAACATACTTTTCAATTTTCTAAAAAATACCCAGATGCTAGCATACGAAAATGGAACAGAATAGAGCAGCTATGAAGAATACGAAAGAAAGGTTTCAAATGTGTATGTGGATGTTTATAGCCACTCAATATGAAAGGAAAAGTGAAGAGCATTTTTAGAAATTCATAGCTGAAAGCTAACAACAACAAAACATTCATTCAAGCTAGCATATAAAAAAATCAGTTTCCAGTCATAAAATCAGAGATATTTTTCATATATTTCTCTTCAGCATATGGAAGCACAAGAGACATTTTTAGATTTTAAAGTTGGATCACAGTTTGCAGACAAATTCTTCAGCATAAAAATGGAGTTTCAAGGTTGAAATCACAATAAAAAGATGAGCTACATTTTTATTTGCTGCTGAATTAAAAAAATAGTCATGAAAATCTGATTTATGCAAATTCATAAGTCAAGGAGTGATTTATCTTATTCTGAGCCACGAATATGAAAAAACACAAAGCATAGTATCATTTTTCTTTATAAAAATGAGTTAAAAACGAATGATATGCATACTATTTTCATTTTTAAATCAGAGACAAAGAAAAAAAATGAAATATTTTCTTTTTACTTTGACATATGTAGCTTAAGCAACATCAAAAAAATCATCAAGAGAAAAAATTTGAGCATAAGAATTCTGAATCTGAAAGAAGAAAGTTTGGAAGCTCATAGAAATCAAGCTGAAATAAATTTCTTCAAACCCCCATTCTTCATGGCAGTTGTGTCATGCCCCTATCTGCTTCTGACTTGGTTTTTTATTCTGCATCTTTATTTAGTTCTTCTAGGGTGGATTTATGTCTTGGTTCGGATTTGTTATGTTCAGACTCTTTTGGTTAGAAGGGGATTATAGCTTTTTTTTAACTTCAATTTTTATCTTAGACAGATTATGGATATTTATTTTGGCTATTAATTGTTAATCTTTGGTTAGAATATGACATATGATCTATTGGATTTAATTAAATAACTGCAGACATTGTCTTTTCTGAATTATCGATTTCTCTGTTGACTTTGGTACTTGGAAATTTGTGTTACTTAGGAGGAAGGAATGAGGAATTCCTATTCTGCAATTAAGTTTTTAGTAATGAGAATTTTAATGTTATATTGGTCGGTTATTGTGAAAGGAAAATATGGTTAATTTTATGATTAATGCTAGTGTATAAATGGTTTTATTATGTTAGTGTTGATTGTTAAGTGGAAATTGATATTTAAAAGAATACAAATAAGTTTCATTGTTAGAATGAGTTAGTAATTAGTTTTGTGTTAAGTTAGTAGGGGTGTTAGTAATATCCTAACATTCTTTGTATTATGGTTAACAAGCTAAGGTTAGTAAATGGTTTAACTTTGGCTATGGTTTTGAAATAATTCCTATGGTTTTGTGAACTATGATTTAATGTGGCTATGTCATAGTAAGTTCTCGGTGCCAAGATATTTGTTTTTCTATGTTCAAATGTGTAGCGGGAATTGGTTGTTATATGCACATGTGGTTTTACTCTGAGCATGGGTAAGTGGGAGTTCTCGGTAAGTATGTACTACGGTGACAACTGTCTCTGTGTTCAGTGAAGGTGGCAGTGAATGATAAGTTTGGACTTTAATGCAGCTACGACATGCTTATGGGAATTGAATGACTTCAGTTTGCTATCGGTCATTTGCATTGGCAAGGTTTTTCTCTATTGAGGTAATGGGTTTGATGTCTAGAAAGGTTACGAAAATGGAGTCATTTTGTTCAGAATGGAGAGGAATATGGTTGTATACTTGTGCATTATTAATGGGTTTCTCCATTTTGCATTTCATGGTTCTGTTTCTAGTTTTCGAGCTATCATTTGGAAGCACTATTTAGTTTCTGGTGCTTATGAAATGAGCTCTGTCACGGGGTGCTCGGTTTTGTTGCTTGGTTCTTGGACATTTTTGGTGGGTTTAGCTTTGCTGAGTGGGGGTTTGGATTTGGTGTAGCTCGCTAGTTGGGAGCGCAGTTTTTGGTTTCAACTTCGAGTTTAGAACACCCCCACTCTGTTATAAAGGCAGGGGCATTCTCTAACTCAACTCTTTCTTTCTATATGTATCTGGTTTATAAAATTTCATTAAAATGGTTTATATTCGGGTTATGCACTAAGGATAAATATGTTTCTTGTATACCATAGAAATGTCTTTCGAAATGTATGGTAATGCACATTGCAGTGTTTATGTTCACTGTTTGTAATTTGGAAGTTCGGTTGTGTGCGTTCAGTTCAGTTGATTAGTATTATGGTTTGAGGTTGTCATAATGGTGATATTGTTATTATTGGAACATGGGAGTGTAGGGTTTCCTGAGTTTGGGGGTTTGTGTGTTTCACTGTTTCATGTTAGTTGTCGTGATCTTAGTAGTGGGAATGAAAATGTAGTGTGTATGGAAGTAGCAATGGAGAGTGAAGACTGTGAAGCTGTCGCCTCTCTGCTACCAATTTTTACTGAGCTTTGGAATGTTATTTTGTGATCGGGATTAGTTGTTATGGTACTGATATTTGGTCTTGTCACCAGGTATTTGGGTATTGAGAATTCTATTTTATTACATTCTCTGCATGGTATAGATATTGGGTTTTGTGGTTCCTAGGTTAGAATGGGTGTGTAACCATAGTGAAAAGACTTCTGTCAATCGTGGACATTAAGGGAATTCGTATCTTGTACCCGACTTCATATTATTTAGTTGGTAGTTCATTTTATTTAGTAAACACAACAATGTTCATTTTGATGTCACTGTTTGAATGTTGTAGTCGAATTTCTTTTCTTGTCGAGCATTGGTATAGGGAAGCTCTGTTATGTCATGTTTGGAGGTTTTGTAGTGTGCTTTTCTCTGTCTGGTAGTTTGTATTTTCGAACTCGAGAGAAGGGAGATTCGGTTACCATGAGGTTATGTTGAGTTTAGTCATCGTGTTATCTATGTATCGGTCTCTGGTGTTAGGGGTACATATGACCGTCCACAGTTCTATGCTCTAGATAGAGGGGTTTAAGTTCTAGATATTATATATACTACAACTGTTGTTATTGAGGATTATTGGGTCTGTTGGTAAGTTTTATTAAGAATCATGTTCTTTAGATGATCGTGCTGTAGCAGGAAATAGAACATAGTTTTTATTTCTTGGTATTATGGTATTCTCGGTTAATGTGGGGGTCTATCAAGTAAGTCTCTGTTATCACATTATCTCCTTCGTAGATTTGGTTATGACTTTGGTCTGAAGGCTATTTGATAGCTACTAATGCAGTATATTTGCTGTCTATGGAATTTTGGAGTTAAATCAGTAACTGATAATTCATATTTAGATTGGAATATTTGATTTCATGTTTTCTGATTGTATTACAATTTTGATGTAGTGCTTTGAACTCTGTATAAATACAAGGGTACATAAATAAATAAATAAATAAATAAATAAATAAATATATATATATATATATATATATATATATATATATATATACATACACTTATAGGAACGTATATGTATATATGTATATACATGTACCGTGAGTGTATATACATATGTACATATATGTGTGTGGGCCTATAAGTATGTGCATACATATATATATATTTGTAGGAATGTATATGTATATATGTATATACACGTACCGTGAGTGTATATACATATATATATATATATATATATATATATATATATATATATATATATATATATATATATATATATATATATATATATATATATATATATATATATATATATATATATATATATATATATATATATATATATATATATATATATATATATATATATATATATATATATATATATATATATATCTCTGTGTGTGTGTGTGTGTGTGTGTGTGTGTGTGTGTTACGCCTACAAGTATGTACATAAGTGACTTGGTAATAGAGATAATAGAATTGAAACAAGCGTATTCATATACGGCGGTAATTATGTAGTTAATGTGTAATTCTGCATTATTCTTTGGTATATTAGTTGATTGTTAACTTTCTATGGAATCACAAATAACTCTGTTAATTAGAATGTGATAGAAAAATGGAATTGATTCTTAGGTATTATCATATCGAATAGTTGGTAATAGAATTGGATGTTTCCATTTATCTGTTATTAAATTGCAATTAGATGTTAGGAATTGGATATTATTATTATTTGAATTTCTAAGAATAGCATTGGAAATTTTGATTAAGTTATTCTGTCAGTGATGAAGAGAAGATGCTTGCTGTGGTTATTTTGGAAAGAGATTTCATGGATGTATGTGGAAATTTTAAATGGTTGTTTCAGTATTAAGGATTTCAGTTGTTAAGTAAACATTAATAGTTGAATTGGTAATTCAGATTTTACTATGGTTTAGCTATTTTGGTAGTATGAAGTGTATTGAGATAATGCAAGTGTGATCCTTAGTATGGGAAGCTGACTTTTGTCTAGAGCCTGAAGGTGAAAGAATATTTTTCAGTTAATTACTAAGTGATAATTTAATAATTCATGGGCTATGGGTTACATTTAAAAAGATAAAATATGTTGCCCTGATTACTTGCACATGTTGGTGAAGTAAGGGAATGGTTTTACCTTATTGCTTGGAAAGAATAAGGCTGGCATAATGAATTCTTCGAGTTTCCTATTGGTTACTGATCGTTGATTCTTATGTAGATACCCAAAGCTAGTGGATCATCACCTTGTCATTTTCTTTGCGAGTTTATTTCTGTTGAAAATGAAATGAAGTACTTGTATATTTCTGTTGAGTAGAAATGAAATGCTTCCTGTTAATGATGAAATATGTCTATTTTTATTTGTATGGTTTAGATTATTTTGTTAAGGTTCTAACCTGTATGATGCAGATGCTTTGGAGGTATTCCATCATCTTAGTCTTTTTTACTAAGCCCTGTTGTTTGTGGTTGTTTTCTATTTTGGTGTTTTTAGGATTCTAGATGAGGAAAACTATGTTTTTGGGGGAATGGTTAGCTGCTGTAAAGATTTATAGAAAATAGATTATTACCTGGTTACTTATTATCAGAACAGTGCTTAGGATATCTAGGGACAGTTAGATGCATTCTGGAACTCTTAGTGCATATGTATTAAATGTTGAGGATATTGATATACTCTCATGTAATTGATTACCTTGGATATTTAAATAACTGATTATGTCAGTTGAATTGTAATTCAGTGCTAAGTTGTACCTTGTTAATAAAAAAAAATTATTGTGCTGTTCAGGTTAATTCATTTGGTTCACTTGTAGTTGTCTTTTATTTAGTTTAGCAACAACATAGAAAACTCCAAAATAAAGCAAAGAGCAGCCTTCAAACTCACATCCTCAACCCACTTCATGGCGTGAGCAACAACAAAGATGGAGATGCAACAAGAAAAATTTAGTCAAAACCTTTGTATTTCCTCATGGTGGCTGGAGCTGTTTTCCTTCCAAACAAAATGAAATACAAATGCAAATGAAAGACATGAAGTCTTTTTAGGTTTCGAAAATGCCTTAAGGCATTTGTCACGTGAAAAGGAAAAAGCTTTTGCTTTTGTTTTAATTTTTTCCATTCCCTTAGTGCTCATACCCAATGAAGTGGGTTTTAAAACAAAATTTCAATGTAAGTGATAATGTTTTATCACTTAAAGTTTTTGTTTACTTTTTGCATTGTTTTTGTCTTTTTAATTTTTAAAAGTAAAAATTTAAATATTTGTTTTTTGCACTTAGTAATACTTATTAGCTAGTTTATTTTTATTACATTAAAAACATTATTATTAATAATGATATTAAGTGATTTTATTATCACTTAATATATTATTAAAATAATTGTTATTTATTAAAATAATAAAATATAAATCACATAATAGTTATTACTAGCTAATATATACTCTATATTTAATATACGCCGAGATGTATCGAGGCATTGAATTTTTTCAACTTTAATTTTAATTAAAGATGAATGATGAAAAAATTAAATGCCTCTATACATCTCGGTGTATATTAAATATAGAGTATATATTAGCTAGTAGCAGCTGCAACGCGTGTAAAACATTGAATAAATTAATCTGATTAGGGTTACAATTAGGGTTCGTATTCAAGTTTAACATTTATATAATGGTTAGGGTTAGGGTTTGGTTTGGATTTTTAATTATGATTAGGTTAGGGTTTAGTGTTAAGGTTGGGTTTATGGTCATGGTTAGGGTTTAATATGAATGTGAGAATTATGTTAAGGTCAGGGGTAGAATTAGGGTTAGGGTTAGGGATTAGTGTTAAGATTTAGTGTTATATGTTGATTATGTTAATACAATAATATTATATAGAGTATATGTTGAGTATGTTAATAACACTAATTCATACTCTATGGTAAGGGTTTTAGAGTTTAGGTTAGGGTTTACATCATGGTTAGGGTTTGGGTTAGTGATAAAGTTAGGTTTAACATCATTCTTAGGTTAGCATTTAGGATTAGGGTTTAGATTTTATAGTTACAATTAGGATTATGGCTTAGCATTTATAGTTAGGGTTTAGCATTTACAATTAGGGCTTTGCATTTAAGATTGTGGTCTTGGTTAGGACTTAGGATTTAGGGTTATGCATTTAGGATTGGGGTTAAGCATTTACAAATAGAGTTTAACATTTAGGATTTAGGGTTATGGTTATGGTTAGGATTAGGGTTTATTATTTAATATTAGGGTTTATCATTTAGGATTAGGGTTTAGCATTTAGGATTATGATTAGTCTTTAAAAATTAGGATTACAATTAGTATTTAGTATTTAGGAATATGGGTTAGCATTAAGGATTAGGATTTAACATTTATTATTAGGGCTAGTATTTTGGATTATGGTTAATATTTTAGTAATGGGTAGGATTTACATGATGGTTACAATTAGAGTTAGGGTTAGGGTTATAATTATGGTTATAGTTAATCCTAAATGTTACCCTCAGCCTAAATGTTACTCTAAATCCTAATTCTAATACTTGAACCCTAGCTCTAACCATAATAATAACCATGATGTAAAGTAACCCTAATCCTAACCATAACCCTACATCCTAAATGCTAAATCCTAATCCTTAATGCTAACCCATATTCCTAAATACTAAACCCTAATGCTAATGCTAATTGTTGAAAACTAATCCTAAGTGCTAAACTCTATTCTTAAATGATCATCCCTAAATCCTAAGTCTTAACCTAAATCATAATCCCAAATGTTAAACCCTAATTGTAAATGGTAAACCCTAATCTTAAATGATAAACTCTAATCCTAAATGCACAACCCTAAATCTTGAATCCTTACTTAAACCACAATCTTAAATACTAAACCCTAATTCTAAATGCTAAGCCATAATACTAATTATAACTATAAATGATAAACCCTAATCCTAAATCCTATCTCTAATGCAAATCCTAACCCTAACCATAATACTAATAATCAATGTAAACAGATACCCTAACCCTAACCATAATCATAATCCTTAATCCTAAATTCTAAATCTTGATCCGAAATGCTAAACCTTAATTGATAAACAATGATCCTAAATGTTAAACTTAAATCAAGGTTTAACATTTAAGATTAAGGTTTAGCATTTAGGATTAGGATGAGTTTAGCATTAGGATGAGGGTTTAGCATTTATAATTAGGGTTAGGATTATGGTTTAGCATTTACAATAGGGTTTAGTATTTATAGTTAGAGTTTAATATTTATAATTAAGGTTTAGGTTAGGATTGAGGGTTTAGTATTTTAGATTTCACTTTAGCATTTAGTATTATTGTTTAGCATTTAGAATAAGGGTTTAGCATTTAGGATTAAGGGTTATGATGAGGATTAGGGTTAGGGTATGTGTTTATATAATTATTAGTGTTATGCTTAGGGTTAGGGTTTGTATTAGGAATAGAATTTAAAATTAGAGTTTAGCATTTAGGATTAGGGTTTGTTAACCTAAACCATAATCCCAAATTTTAAACCATAATCATAAATGGTAAACCCTAATCTTAAATAATAAACCCTAATCCTAAATGCACAACCCTAAATCCTAAATCCTTACTTAAACCACAATCTTAAATACTAAACCCTAATTCTAAATGCTAAGCCATAATACTAATTATAACTATAAATGATAGACCCTAATCCTAAATCCTAGTCCTCATACAAATCCTAACCCTAACCATAACACTAATAATGATGAAAATGAAACCCTAACCCTAACCATAATCATAATCCTTAATCCTAAATTCTAAACCTTGATCCTAAATGCTAAACCTTAATTGATAAACAATGATCCTAAATGTTAAACTTAAATCAAGGTTTAACATTTAAGATTAGGGTTTAACATTTAGGATTAGGATTAGAGTTTAGCATTTAGGATGAGGGTTTAGCATTTACAATTAGGGCTAGGATTATGGTTATCATTTACAATAGGGTTTAGTATTTATAATTAGATTTTAATATTTATAATTAAGGTTTAGGTTAGGATTTAGGGTTTAGTATTTTAGATTTCACTTTAGCATTTAGTATTATTGTTTAGCTTTTAGAATAAGCGTTTAGTATATAGGATTAGGGGTTATGATGAGGATTAGGGTTAGGTTATGTGTTTATATAGTTATTAGTGTTATGCTTATCCTTAGGGTTTGTATTAGGGCTAGAATTTTAAATTAGAGTTTAGCATTTAGGATTAGGGTTTACATTTTACAATTACAATTAGGAGTATGGCTTAGCATTTAAAATTAGGGCTTTGCATTTAAGATTGTGGTCTTGGTTATGATTTAGGATTTAGGGTTATGCATTTAGGATTAGGGTTTAGTAATAAGATTAGGATTGGGGTTAAACATTTATGAATAGGGTTTAACATTTAGGATTTAGGGTTATGGTTATGGTTAGGATTAGGGTTTATCATTTAATATTAGGGTTTATTATTTATGATTAGGGTTTATGGTTTAGGATTAGTCTTTAACAATTAGGATTACAATTAGTGTTTAGTATTTAGGAATATGGGTTAGCATTAAGGATTATGATTTAACATTTAGGCTTTAGGGTTATGGTTATAATTTGGGTTACTTTATGTATCATGGTTATTATTATGGTTAGGGATAGGGTTCAAGTATTAGGCTTAGGATTTAGAGTTACAATTAGGATTAGGGTTTAACATTTAGGATTAGGTTTTGTCATTTAAGATTAGGATTCAGATTAGTATTAGGGTTTAACATTTATAATTAGGGTTACTCATTCTTAGTATAATGGTTAGTATTATGTTTAGAGTTAGGGTTTGAATTAGGATGAGGGTTTACAATTTATGATTATGATTATTGTTAATCTCAAGTAACTTCTAGATTCATATAGCCTATTATTATATAACTTTTTTTTATGCCCCCCCTCTCTCTATATTTACAATATGAATCTTATTTTTATTTAAAACGTCCAATAACTTTATATTAAATATATTATTAATATTATTTAATTAGATATTAGTAGAAACTCACCTATTTTAATTGGATAGAGTATGATTTTAGTTGTGAAATTAGAGAAATATAAATTAATCTAGATATATAAGCAACATTTCTATTATATTTTCTATTTTGGAAGAAAATAAATCCATTCTAAACATAAACTAATTTTATTTTTTAAATTTTTAAATGAATCAACAATTATTTTTAGAAAAATCTAAATATGTATAGAATCTTTATAATTTTTTTGTAGATATATAAATCTTTCTAAGCTTTTTCTAAATTTATATGCAACATTTGAGATATAAATTCTATTTTTTTGTTAAATTTCTAAATGAATGTTTTAGAATAACTTTTAAAAGTAAAATCTAAAAAGAAATAGAATATTTCTATATTTTTCTAGATATACAAACAAAAATTCTATTCTTCTTCTTTTTCATATAATTATTTAAAAATGTCCAATACCTTTATATTAAATATATTATTAATATTATTTAATTAGATATTAGTAGAAATTTGCCTATTTTAATTGCATAGAGTATGATTTTAGTTGTGAAATTAGAGAAATATAAATTAATCTAGATATATATAAGCAACATTTCTATTATATTTTCCATTTTAGAAGAAAATCAATTCATTCTAAAATATAAACTAATTTTATTTTTTAAATTTTTAAATGAATCAACAATTATTTTTAGAAAAATCTAAATATGTATAGAATCTTTATAAATTTTTTGTAGATATATAAATCTTTCTAAGCTTTAATTTGATGGCATAGAGATGAAGGGAGGTAAGCAAATGAAGCAAAAAGGTATTATATGAACTTGTGTGTAACTTTAATTTATGAGAACAAAGAACTGAAAAAACAACATCATAAAATGGGTATTTTAAACATATATAAATAATTCTTGATAACATGCCAAACACCAAACATTAACCCCCAAAAAATAAAAAATCACACATAAATAAGAATTACAAAAAAAAAACTGGCAGCAAAATACTAAAACTTAAATGAACACTATAGTTTATAATTACTGCACAAAATACATGGATAAGAACATAAAAACAACTTTATTTTCTTTATTATAAGCATATTCAACTAAAATCTAGGAATCACTCTCATAAGAATTCCCTTCTTTATTATAAGGATATTCAATTTGCAGGTTTTATAACCTTTAAATCCCAAAATCATATTTTTAGAAAGCCTTAAAAAATATATACATGAGACCAATTTTTTCCAATTATTGAAGAATGGTGTAAATGCCTAGTGCTTTATAGTGTTAAAAAAAAGCCCATCAACAACAATTTACCCAAGCCTGAATCAACAATTCCTCTTGGGAAAGAGAAGGCGACTGCTACTCTTAATAGATCTGAGTTCATTGACAATGTCTTTCATGGTGGGGCGTTGCACAACATCCCGTTGAAGGCAATGGAGAACCAAATCCAATATAGGGAAGTACCCCCTAATTTTCTACCCATTTTTTAGATCCACGGTTAAAAAATGGGTGTTATCAATCTAGTAGCCCACATGATTAGATTCTATAGATCTGAGGTCGTTGATATCCACACCAATGTGATTGTCATCGATGTCATCAAATTCCAGGTTCTTTAATGTGTCGAACTTGACTACAAATAGATGATTCGAGGCCTTTCCTACACTTGATATATTGCTAATCAAGCCTAAGTATTGGATGGATAAAAAATCGTCTCTTCGAATAACTATTCTTGATTATTTCAAATCATGGGAGATAGAAAGACTCTCTGCCAAAATTTGATTATTTGAAATTGATAATAATGGGAGATGAAAAGAATGTTGTGTCTTTATTGAAATTTTGAGTTATTGACAGGTGGAATGGAATGCAAACCATTTCTTTTTTCTTACACTGTTACATTCGCTGACCCCCTATAGTGTGGGTCTGCTGCCATTGTAAGGTTACGCCTCTCGGCGTAATTATTAATAAAAATATTAAAATATTTATAATTTATTTATTTTGAATTATAAATCATTTAATAGATATTATTAAGAAAAAAAAAGATATTAATTTTACTTTTGAAAATAAAAGGTAGATATTTTGCAAAAAATTATGACCAAGTGCTAATGTCATGGAGATGAGGATAAAATTTTCCGAGTGGAGTTATTACCAAGTCAGGAGCTTTTATGAGTTTTTCAAAGATAAGATAGCATTTATGAGGACATTTATGATGATATTTGAGGAGGCATGACTTGTAGGCTTATTTTATGACTTTTTGAAGTCTTTTGAAGGGCTTAAAATTAGCCTTGTAGGCTAAATCTGACCCAGGAGTTATTGTTTTCAGAATGTAGTTGGTTGTAAAAGGGATAAATATGAGTTGAAGGCTCATTTGTAGTCAGTTCTTCTTCCCTTTGGCTTGAGGTCTTTGAACTTTTTCTAAGTTCTTGACAGAGGCTTGAAGTGTTTTTGTAACCCATTTTTTAGATATAGCAATTGAGGACACTGTTAATCTCTTTTGAGCATTCAAGATTGTCATTAGTATCAAAGGCTATCAAAGAGATTGGTTGGACACTTACATTGAGTTAGTTGGTAACTAGAAGCAAGACATACTAGTCGGTAAAGCTTACACACCGAGCACCATACAGTTTACTGAGCATCAGTAGACATCGACACCAACATACAATAAACACTGAGAGTCGCAGTATACAACAAGTAGTTTACACAGTGCTTACCGAGGATCAAAGAAAATGACATAGTAATAAGAAATGGCACATTCTTCTATGCAAACGGTTACAATGGATTGTAAAATAGTTTACCAAGATCGAGGAACATTTATTGTAAAAGATACTCATTAAATGTAATGTATATCTTATTGTAATAGTTGATCTAGGATATTTTACACCATAGATCTTACGGTTATGATTTTGTATTGTAACCTAATTTTGTTAAAGAGGAAAAAATAGAACAATATATATTTGTGTGTTTGCATCATTTTTGATGTGAACTGATATATGAATTAATGAGCACTTGAAGCTATTTCCTAACTTCAAGTCAATTAGTTAACATAGTAGAACATAGTACATAGGTTATTAGATTAAGCAGAATTAGAGAAGGCTATTGAGTAGATTCAGAGTAGAGATTCATCATAGTTAAGGTGATATTTTATGAGCACTTATAGATCTATTTCAGACAATTGAGTTGTCAACTAGCAGATAATTTCCTATTGCTTTCTAACAATTGTAATAGAGTTTTGGATAAATCTCTTAACTGAGTAGACTTAACAGTCTTATGTAAATCTCTTAACCTAGTGCACACTTCATTAGTGTTGCTAAAATCCTATAACTAGGTAGATCTAGCTGATCTAACATATTACTCCTAACAGGGTAAGATCACCAAAAGTGATCAAAACTTGTAGCCCTAACAAGAAAACCTTTTCTATCTGCAGTAGTGAAGAATTTGTGGGTGTCATCCCACTGCAATTTTTACCTTTTAACAAGGGTTTCTGCGTTACTAAAATACTTTTGTTATGTGATTGTCATATTGATTTCATATTGTTTACTTACATAAGTTAAATAGATGATTGATTCATGCAATTAGATTCAAGTTATTTTGGTTGGTTATCACTATTTACAGTTTTAGATCTGAAAGGTTTACAAGTGAAGTTTTTGAAGGCACTGATTCACCCCTCCCCTCTCAGTACCTATCTCTCCTAATTCCAACAATTGGTATCAGAGAAAAGTTCTCTTATTGAACAGTTTAACCATCGAAGGGTAAAATATC
The DNA here is from genome assembly GCA_027943335.1 of Chamaecyparis obtusa. Taxonomy (NCBI): domain Eukaryota; kingdom Viridiplantae; phylum Streptophyta; class Pinopsida; order Cupressales; family Cupressaceae; genus Chamaecyparis; species Chamaecyparis obtusa. The sequence goes on from BSBK01012347.1 coordinate 57,542, forward strand.
TAAGTCATGGCGAGATAAAAACTTGACAAGACTATTGAGAATCAAAAGATACAAATGCAGATGTTTGTAGAATAGTATAAACAAGCCAAGGAAGGACTGAAGAAATTACTGGTTGAGAGGAAGAACCTAGCTATTCTACAGAATGAGATCGCTTACCATGAAGAACCTATTGATGAAATGTTCGAGCATATTGGATCTAGTTCTGGAAGCATCTTTGATGGATCTGAAAGCATAATCATTGATTTATCTGAAAAGAATCAACATTTAACTAATCAAGTGAAAGCACTACAAACCAGTCAAGAATCTCAGATGGTGAGAATGGTAGAAACAATGAACAAAGCAAAACAAGCTGAGCAAGAAAGGAATCTGGCTATTGATGACTGAAGATAGATGACTGAACAAATTCAAGCTAAAGAAAGTGAGATACAAAGACTCACTGATCAAAATTTCCAAGTAACTAATCCGATGATGACTATGAATCAAGAGGTAAACTGAGTGAATGCATAATTGTCAAGAAGACTAGAAGATGTTGCAAGACTTAGAGAAGAGAATGAGAAGCTGAGAAATGAAGTGAAAAATCAACAGCAGCAAAATGAAATGAAGAAACTTGCCGAGGAAAGCTCTAAGAAGATTGATGTCTTTCTGACTAATCAAAGAAGATTTGGGAGTAGAGCTAGAATAGGCTACAATGGTGAAGGAGAATCTGAAAAGGTCAACAACAATCAAAACCAAAGACCTAAAGTGTTGGCATGTTATCACTGTGGAAAACTAGGACATACATCTAATGTGTGTAGAAGCAAAGCACAAGGTAAACCTCTTGTCACTCCTAAGTTCAATGGATGTTGTTACTATTGTGGAAAGTTTGGACATCTAGCTTATGAGTGTAGAGCTAAATAGAATGATTCTACTTATGATACTACTAACAATACTACTATGGAGAAAATATGCTACACCTATAACAAGCATGGGCACACTGCATGAGAATGTATGGCAAAAATGAAACAAGTCTGGACACCTAAGGAGAAACCACAACGCAGGCCATATCAATCGAAGAGACAAGGTAACTCTTATGTTTGGGATTATAATACATGGACTACTGTGTTGTATGTGGTTGGTATGGGCACATTACAGAAAATTGTTACAGAAAGAGTCAGATTGGACAATCAAGAAGCTAGACAAGCATTGGGATGGCTTGTATGTACTGTCATAAGGTCGGTCATTTAAGTAAGAACTACAAAGACCGAGCACCAGATGAAAACCATATATTTGAGAGTGGATATACTATTGCAGATATCATGAAGTTAAGGAACACTATGTGGAAGAAGGCATCTAATGAGAATGTTGAGTCAAGTAACACTGTCGGTGAAACCTCGTCCACTGGAATGGGTGACATTGGTACCTCCACTTAAGGTGACAAAGGTATGTATGGAATTGACATTTCAAAATGATCATATTTTACATATAGTTCCTTATATATGATGTGAAAATACCAAATCCGCATGAATAAAGATGCACTATGGTTTATTTGTTATGAGCTAACAATGTTATATAGTCGGTAAAAGAAAGACCGAGAGTTTGTTACCCATCGGTAATCACTATACAAGGTTAACCAGACAACAGTGCAAACCGATGAAGAAATCCTATGTTAACCAAGCAGATAAAATCATAGACATCACCGAGTTGACAACTATTTCATACTAAAAGTTAGGTCACACATTTATTGCATGAAAATTTGAGTGGGAATATCGAAAAGTCTATAAATACATAGGAACAAAGTTTATTGTTACATTGCGATTTCGAAGAATGAAGATTTCACAGAGAAGAGTTCAAGCTAAAGATTTTTCAGAAAGATTCAAAGCTACTGTAGATCGAACCAACAACATTCTTCGATGAATCTGAGTAAGTTCATTTTATACCAAACACTTGTTATATACTACTTGTCGAAACCCTAGAATGGATTTATGGCATCAACATCATCTACAAGAAAATCACAAAATATTGAGGAGGAAGTAGAACTAATTGTTAGGGAAAATTTCACTAAAGCTAAATTCAAACCACACCCCAAAGTCATAGCATAAACAGATAATATGGCTGCTTTTTTGAGTATACTGGATAGGGTTTTATTGACAGAAGACGTAAGAGCCTATATACATTGCAAAATCAAAGAAGTAGGAGATGTTGAGACTATTGCTGCATTTCAACAAGTTTGTAGGCCGAATGGAAAATTAAAATCTGAATACAAGAAGATTGTAGAATCAGGGTTATCATGCTTCACATACTTCCTGCAATTGTTTAGTACAGATTGGATAAGAATCATGTTGAGTAGATTTCATGATGGAAAATTCTGGTTGGACAAACCTATTGAGGTCGCAAAGAAAATTATTAGTAAGGTTACTAGGTATCCTACAACTGACAAGGCAAAAGCCTTTCGCAGTTCATCTCGTCTTGATGTGGAAAAGAATACTGGAGCTCAATGGGATAGAAGGGCACTAAAAATTTTGACAATCAAAAACCCAACGGTCAAATTCACCGCACATGTAATTGGGTACAAAATATTTCAATCAAGCAAACTCAACAGTGTACCCTGCAACGCAGTAGACATGGTGCACAAAATTGTGATAAAAGATCACCAAGTAGATCTTGCTAAAAGTATACTACATCAATTACAAGAAAACATGAAGATAATCAAAACAAAGAAGTCTAATACATGTAAGTATGGATCACTGCTTGTTTGTATATTTTTCTATCTACAAAAGTATGTACCAGGTATCAGTAAAGTAAATTGGCAAACAGACAAACCGATAACTGCACAAATTAGTGAAATGATGAACAATGTAGGAAAGAATACGAAAGTGGAATTTGATGCATACTTCAAAGAATTTTAGACCAAAATGCATAAAAGGAGTAGAATTCCAAGGAAATTAGTGGACAAATTTGAGGATGATATATGTCTTGTAGTTAGTACAGATTATTCAATGATAAAGGCTGTTGAACCTAGAACAAAATGGCTGGCACCGATGGGATATGAAATGAACTATGATTTCTCTTTGAAATCTATTAATGCACTGCTTGCATTACCTATAGACATCATTGCCACTAGGTTTGACACATATGAAGAGGCTAAATCAAGGATCACTACAGATATAGAAATCAGGAAAATGTCTAGAAGGGAAAAGAAAATGAAGAAAGATCTTACAACAAGATATGGAGTTGTATCAAACTCATCTAAGGAGTCATTGGTTAAAGCTATAATTGAAGGTTAGTTATAGTTGGCTAACAAGCCCTATGATAGCAAGGAGACCGAGACAGAAAAAGAAAAATATCCCACACCGGTTCCTCCTACCAATGTTGAATAGGAAAAGTAGTTACCAATACAAGAAGGTATGAAAACAAGGTCATCAACTATAGCACCACCAACCGATAAGGAAGAAGCAAAGAAAGTAAAAAAAAGGAGGGCAGCTACACCAACAAAGAAATATATCAAGAGAAAGAACAAGGTTGTAGCTGAGGCACCAAAGAAAAGGAGAAAAGTCATAAGAAATAAAGAAGATCTAGAGGAAACTAAGACTATGGATGATACTAATCAAATCAAGGTGGTTCACAACAAGGTCAACACAATAGATGAAATAATTGAAGACATAATTGAGGATGGAAACCTTGCTGATCCAGGAATAGACAAATTTGACAAAATGTCAACTGAGGACCAAACAAAGTTAGAACATGCTGTCATCCAGATGATGATAAAATTCAAGAAAGTACCGATGGAATTTGCCTGTGCATTACCGAAGGGATTGGATGACAAAATAAATGAAAAATGGACTATTCCACTAGATACCGAGAAAAGGAAAAGAGAGAGATCATTAGTTCAGGCAGCCCCACACCTAAGTTATGGAGAAGTTAGTGAATACATGGCTAAATATCAAGCAAGATTTATAATCAAGAACCAAGCCATGATGATAATGGATGAAAATGTGGCTGATATGGATATCACAAGTGATTCCTTATGGACATCAATTCTGAAAGCCAAAGAAAAAGCTGAGTAAGAAGCATTCTTGAACTTGTCTAAGAAGAGACAAAACTCCAAAGGTAAAGGTATTTACATTGATGATGACAAAGGAAAGAAGTCTAAGAATACTGGTATATTAGTTACCAAGGCAATTGATATCATCAAGGACAAGGAAGAAATAAGTATTTCATAAGATGCACCAGATAAAGTTGAAGTTCAACTGGAGAAGAAAATTGATGATGATGTACTTGTTGAGGACATCACAAATGGTGATCCCGATGATAAAGATGATGAGGATGTGAATATTACACCTAATAAAGATGAAGCACTAGACACTGAATGTCTATTCACATCACTACTGGGTAAGCTTCCTGTACTTGCAAAAGTAGTTGAAATACTTTCACAAGTACAACCTGATGACTCACATCATGAGAAATACAAGGACACAATAGGGACACAAGAACTTTGAGCAACCTGTAGATACAAATGAGCCTAATCAAATAGAGGCACCATCTACAAAAACCAAGGAAACAAAAGAAACAAAAGCAACTAGGGTGAACCCACCTAACACTACATCCAAGGCTCCCACTCATTCAACCGAGACATCATTCACTGAGGAGCAGAAGAAGGAAGAAAATGTGTCAACCAAGAAGGATACTATGAAGAGTGGAGATAAAACTATTATTGTTATTGAGAAGAAGTCACCTCTCGCACTGAAGAAAAAGAAGAAAGGAAAAGGGTCGGTCACCATAGATGAAGTAATAGTTATACTTGAATGTGACCTAAGGACCTTAAGCCCTGAGGAACTAAGTAAATATGGGGAGTTATGTTCAAGGAAGGTGACACAAGAAAATTTGAAGCAAGAGCACAAACGCAAGGAAGTATTAACTGATGTGAGGGATATTATACAATACATAGTACCAGAGGTAAACATTGATGAGAATACTCCCATCATTGATCAACTTGTCACACTCACCAAGAAGATCAATGCCTTGGATATTGAAGTAGACAAAAGGATTGAAGAAAGGGCAGAATCAAGGATTCAGAACAAATTAGCCGAGAAAATCAGCCTAGACGTGGCATTACAGAAGGTCAAATTATCTGAGGTAAGTACTGCAATGAAATCTATCACCCAGATAATTTGTCAAATCTTGATTAAGCTTTGTACTTCAAACACATTCACTGTAGAAGTCAGTGAAAAGATAAAAGGGCTAGAAGCTAAAATAAAGCTAAGTACAACAACAGCTATAATCAAGCCAAATGCTTTCTCAAAGCATATTCACCAAGTTCAGGAACTTCAATGGTTGATAGCAGAATTAAGGCACCAAGAAGAGCACATCATTGATTAGGTCACATAGTTTCAAACTGAACTCATTCCATACTTGAAAATTTTTGAAGCACATATTGTCAAAGCTAAGCTACTAGTTGCAACACCAGATATTTCGGTGTTAGAAAATATCTTTGACATGCATGCCCAAGTTGGTCTTGAGCATATTGCTCTAACCAACTTGAAAGAGGAGTGGGAAAACCTCTTGGAGTCTGTGAAGAAAACCCACCAACACATTTTTGAAAAGATGTAAGTATAATGTTTTTTTTGTATTTGGCATTATTATCAAAAAGGGGGAAAACATGTATATGCCAAATAAGTATGTTTTTGTGACGTATACTACATATTACTGGGAGCATGCACCGAGGGGGAGTACTTAGTACTTAGAATTTTTTTGATGTGGATATGTATATGGTGGAGATATAAGGTATTAAGAAAACTTGGTCTATATACATTAACGAGTTTTGATACTAATACCAAAGGGGGAGATTGTTAATCTCTATTGAGCATTCAAGGTTGTCATTAGTATCAAAGGCTATCAAAGAGATCGGTCAGACACTTACATTGAGTTAGTCGGTAACTAGAAGCAAGATAGACTAGTCAAAAAAGCTTACACACCGAGCACCATACAGTTTACCGAGCATCAATAGACACCGACACCAACACCGACATATAGTAAACACCAAGTGTCATAGTATACACCGAGTAGTTTACACAGTGTTTATCGAGGATCACAAAAAATGGTATAGTAATCAGAAATAACACATTCTTCTATGGAAATGGTTACAATGGATCGTAAAATGGTTTACCAAGATCGAGGAACATTTATTGGAAAAGATACTCATCAAATGTAATGTATATCTTATTGTAATAGTTGATCTAGGATATTTTACACCATAGATATTAGGGTTATGATTTTGTATTGTAACCTAATTTTGTTAAAGAGGCAAAAATAGAACACTATATATTTGTGTGTTCACATCATTTTTGGTGTGAACTGATATATGAATTAATGAGCACTTGAAGCTATTTCCTAACTTCAAGTCAATCAATTAATAGAGCAGAACAAAGTATAGAGATTATAAGATTAAGCAGAACCAGAGAAGGCTACCGAGCAGATTCAGAGAAGAGATTCATCATAGTTAAGGTGATATTTTATGAGCACTTATAGATTTGTTTTAGATAATTGAGTTGTCAACTAGAAGATAATTTCCTATTGCTTTCTGACAATTGTAATAGAGTTTTGGATAAATCTCTTAATCGAGTAGACTTAATAGTCTTATGTAAATCTCTTAACTGAGTGCACACTTCATTAGTGTTGCTAAAATCCTATAACTAGGTAGATCTAGCTGATCTAACATATTACTCCTAACAGGGTAAGATCACCAGAAGTGATCAAAACTTGTAGCCCTAACAAGCAAACCTTTTCTATCTGCAGTAGTGAAGAATTTGTGGGTGTCATCCCCATCGTAGTTTTAACCTTCTAACAAGGGTTTCTATGTTACCAAAACACTTGTGTTATGTGATTGTCATATTGATTTCATATTGTTTACTTACATAAGTTAAATGGATGATTGATTCATGCAATTAGATTCAAGTTATTTTGGTCAGTTATCACTGTTTACAGTTTTAGGTCTGAAAGGTTTACAAGTGAAGTTTTTGAAGGCACTAATTCACCCCTCCCCTCTCAGTACCTATCTCTCCTAATTCCAATAGACACCTTGTTAGAGTTTTATACAACTTGTGCCTTTCCCATCTCTGTTGTTATTGTGCTTTCTTATTGACACAAATTTCTATGATGTTCTTTATCCTCAAATTTGTACAAATATTGGTGCCTTTATGCAAAATTTTCCTCATACTTTTAGCAGATTGTGATTTGTGTTCAATCAGTCTTTCTAAATTGTGAGATTCTTTTCTCCTTTTAGAGATTGTTGTTATGGGCCTTCTTGCGAAATTGATTATGCAAAATTTATGGATTAGTGGGATTGTGTGAAAAGGTTTATATTTATCTTCCTCGTGTGTCTGTTAGTGTTAGTATATCTCAGATTTTCATTTTCTAGTGCATCACCCTGTAGGAATTAGATTTTATTTCTATGCATCTTTCTACCTCTTTCCTCCAACAAAAGGATAAATTTCAGGTGGTTTAAAGTGAGTTACTAGATAGGAAGCCGACCTAGAACCCGAAGGTTCAATCACACCTATGAGTTTACCCATAAGCTTGTGATTGTTCCCATGTTTCTCTAGAAGTGCTAGAGTTCCAAGACTTAGCATTATGGTGCATTTTTGGTTGATAAAAATAAGATGTTAAGTCTCCACATACTTTCACTAAAATTATACTCAAATCTTTGAAGTCCATCCTAGAATCTTACCAAATCTAAATATTGCAAATATCATGTAGAATAACCAAGTAACATCCATTGATAAGTGGGATCTTGTAATAAGAATTTAAGATCTTGTATTGAACTGGAAGACTATTGGTTCTTGCAAGAAACAAGATATAATTTTTAACTGTAGAAACTATCACCCTAATGCCACAATGTAATGGAATACCTTAACATGAACTAGATCACTTAGGAATCTTGAGAACATTCTCTATGTATGAGCTTTCATTTAAGATCATTGTCATTTAACCCATCTAAGAGTGCTTCAAGTTCAAATGATCTTGCATGCCTCTTAGAGCCCAAATGGGTTCTTATTTCTTGCATTGTATGCCACATTAAATAATTTTCCATTTAAAATTTTACTCACTTTCATCTAAATTTATAGTTTCTAATATGCAAGAATTGAATTGTGAGATTGTGAATAAATCTCACCAAGTAGATAATGGATAGTGGAAAAGGTTAACAACATTGATGACTATTTCATAATCTCTACAAACTATTTAAACCTCAATTCCTAACTCTCTATCCAATAAAAGGCCATGCTTATGGGCCCGAGCCTCTATAATATTACTTGTAGTATTTCCAACATCCAAAGAAAATTTCAAGATTTCTCTACCATTGACGGTGATAAAACCTCCACTTCCAAAAACACTAGGATTTGATTTAAAAGCACCATAAAAAAATAGAATAAAGCCTTTTCTATTAATTTTTCTCCTTTTCCATAGTTTGGTATCTATATTGATAGATTCTCTACACATATTTTAGCTTAAATTACAACATTCCAAGGAGGAGTTTTATTGTATCTAAAAATCAACTAGTTCCTAGCACAAGTGAGGTACAACAATTGATAATGTAAGTGAAGATGAAGGGATTGCTAAAGAACCAAACAAACATGGATGATATTACATAAATGAACCCTTCATAAGGGCCATGTCTCTAAATGAAAATCAACCACAAATGAAGATTTTGTGTTACAGTGGAAATTTGAGTGCAAAAGAGTTAATAGTTGAATGAACCTGAAATTTCAAAATCAACTATAGAGGAAGAGTACGTGAGCCCTCATGAAGAAGATAACATAGAGAATCCTTGTGAAGGATATTTAGATCATGGGAAAGATTGGCCAAAATGTATAGTTTCATGGGCACTCATACCCATACCCCTAGGACACATACCGAGTACTGGTACACATACCCAAGTATTAGGTACTCAATGGGTACTCAGTAGAGAACATCATAGCCAATGACCTTCATTAAGATCTTTGATTTTTGTTTCAATTTTTTGTTTGTGTATCAACTTCTTGTTTATCTATCTAATTTCAATATGTAATCACTAATTAGTTTAAAAATTTAATACAATGATTGTATGGCATTTCAATTTGTGTACTTAATCTTCAAAGTTAATCTTTGATAGTAAAATTAATTGTTATTCTTCTTTTGAAAACTCAATGTCATTATATTTTCAAATTTTCTATAAAATATTAAATTATATATAAAAATAAACTGGCATACCCAAAGTACCCCCATCTCCTATTTTGAAAAAATAATCATAATTATACTTGTACCCATCTTTGAAGTACCCAAGTACCCCCCTCTCCATGAAACCTTGCCAAAATGAGATGTTGAAAGAAATATTAAAGGTTGTGACTATCCACTCTTTGAGATGAAAGAAAATATATCATTTGATAACCCACTTTATGAGCTAGAATACTAGGATGATCTTGTGGAGAGTCATGTACAAGAGAAAGCTTCCTAACTTAAAATTTATGAAGGTATGGGGAATGCTGAAAATTTCAAATCAACAACTCTTGATGATCTTTTTGATCATTATGTTGATGTACCTTGAGTCTATAATGCTGAAATGTTCAAATCAACAACTCATTTTGGGCATTTTGACCATCTTCTAGATTATAATCTAATGCATTAAGGAAATTATGAGAATGGATGATTGATTCTTTGTAATTTTCCATTACAAATTTTTTTTCATAAAAGGATGCACCATAAAAAAGGTGAGAAAGTCCATACATGTTCAAACATAAGATTATGGGATCTAGGGGCTCTACTAGGATATTGGGGTTCAATAATAGAGGGTTGTCCACCATACTAGAATCACAATTTGTAAGTTAAGACAACAAAAAATCTCTCATATTGTGATGCCATTGAGTTCCTTTTTTCTCAGCCTTGCATGACATATGATGTTTCTTTTTTTATAATTGAAATCACTAGACTAATAGCTCCAAAATTACCTTGTAATAAAACAATCTTAAAGAAATATTTCCTACTGATTATGGATAATTTTTAGGGTTGGTTCATTTTAGCAGTCCATTATTTGTTAAGAAGATAACTATATTTGTAAGTTTTGCAAAATTCAAATTTGGTAACATTATGTTTGAAATTGGTGGTGAAGGAATGATATTTTCATGTTTCAAATCTTTGGAGCTATTATTAGTGATGTTCATATTAAGAAAATTATAACCTCCACACACTTTGATGTCGCTAATTTTGAATGGATGTGGTGTGAAGACTTCATCATCATGAAGACACCACCACTAGATGATATGTTGAATAGAATCATGATATGCAATATGATGGATTTGGCTATTTCATTGTTCAGTATTTGTCCAAAGGTTCACTTATTGGGTATATTGGAGATTTACTATGATCAATGGGATCAATATGGAATGATGGATGACTTTGTGGATTAACCACAGGGAGAGCACTATTGTGATTTGGAGGTTAATGGGCATCAACATTGTGGAGCCACTTTAGGGGTGAGTGTCTATATCTAGGATCATATGCATGGTTTGTGGGGGATTATAAATGATGGAGGAGGCATATCACATGAGATTGTAGATCAAAAGGGTGAACAAAATATTGTTATTTCCTCTTTTTAAGTCATCTTATGATTCCAGTTGTGTTAATACAAGTGGATTGGAGGGATATTTTAAGAAAAAAAAATTGGTACACTATTGGTTGTCACTTTTTGGAAGATATTTTCAGCCAAGGGGGTGATCAAAAATCTCATTTTGGCCAAGAATTTCAAGAATATAAGTGGTTTTCTTCTTCTCAGGTGATGCATTTTTAAAAAATATAATTTTGACAATTATATATCTATGCAATATTAGTCCATTCAATCACTTTTCATGGCTAGTTTATAGCATGGGATGGAGGGAATTATAAGTTTGACTAATCAAGCTTTGTTTTGGATGTGTGTTCTAACACCAAATAATTTTTGTTTCTTATTATTAGCTTGCACTTATGTTTTGGATAGCACATTACTTTTCAATGGCCTCCATATGTTGGGGAGCAAGGTGTTGACAATGGGGGAGTTAGCATTCTCATGTTTTTGTTATGTTAACATGGATTTCTGATTATGAAGAGAAATTTGCTAAGGTGTTAGCCAAGATCTTGTGGTTTTTAGTTTCTCTTCTTACATGATGATTTTGAGAGATCACTTGTATAGGAGCCTAGTGGTATACTGTTCCAAAAATCTGGACTACTGAACCAACATTTAGGAATCCTAGATACCCATGGAACATATTACATAGATACGATAATGATTCAATCAATAGATAAATGGAGTGATACTAAGTTTGGAGTAATACTACATTTGAATCAATCAAGGACCCAAAAAGGGTTATGTAAGAAATCACTAAGCTCAAAGGTTACATTCTCAATTTATTCATGTTGAATTGAAAAGCATGAAAAACATGAAAATAATTTAAATATATTCTTCCCAAATTGAAAAGCATGAAAAGAATTAAAATTTATTCTTTCCAAATTGAAAAGAATGAAAATAATTGAAACTTTGCATTCTCAATGTCATGCAAATTAACCCAATTTAAAGATTTCCACATCACGACAACCTTGGTGGGCCTCTTTGATCTAGGTTGAGATGGGAGTGAGTGGCTCACCACTTTCTTCACTCATATAACAACATAGGCAAAATTATACTCTATTTTTGTCTATAAATCAAAATGAAACCTTAAATAAACATATACTTTTTTCAACTAAAATCAAAATCATAATGAAGCCCTAGATAAAGGGAAGTTTTCTTCAACAAAATTGAAATGGTAATGAAACCGTAGGTAAACCAAAATTTTCTTCAAGAAAAATTGAAATCAAAATGAAATCTTGAATAAACAAAAATTTCCATCAATAAAAATTGAAATCAAAATGAAACCTAAAATAAATACCAACAAGCTTCCTACCAGAGTTTCCTACCAATCAACTGATGGAAATGTAGATAAAATGATGTTGGAGTCTCTATAATGAATATCAAAGCTTCCTCTCAATTGATTTGTATAGGTTATGATATTTTGGAGGCTCTATGGACGGATACATACAAACAATTACAACAACATCCAAAATTAAAACTCATATAAAAAATTCATTATTGTCATTCCTTGCCTTTTGTTGCATGTGTGTTTATCTAAAAAAAATTAAGACAATAGAAAATGTTTTAATTTTTAATCTAAAATATTTTAGTTATTATTTAAGATAAAATATTAATTTATTATTCTACATAAACACTAAAATTTAGCATTAAAATACAAAATTAAATACTTAAGAATTTGAGTCCACACTCACCTTCTCAGCAGGGGGCCTAAAAAAAACTCACCCCCTTCCCTACAATCATCCATCAGTAAATGCAATATGAATGAGAATTATTAAATGCCTTTTTAAATTAATTTTATCATAGTTATTATATGTTTAGACAACAACATGCATAGAGATTAGAAGATGAATTGAGAATTATTACGTTTGAAAAATATCCCCAATATAAACCCTCTAGAAACTATAGCTTCCTTATTGAAAAAGGAGCCTTCTACCAAGCCATATATTTATATAGAATACAGATCAAAGGATACACAATCTAACAACAAGAGATATATACAACCCACAAAGGGACTAATTCAATATTTATCGAATAAAAATTTCTAGGGCATATATATTTCTATATATACATATATGTATTAATATAGAGAACATGGTCTCTTGATGCATTATTTTATTATGATAATAGTGGGGGATATAACTTGGAGAAGTTTTATTTTTTTGGGTCTACTGAAATTGCTATTGTTTGGTCCTATATTTTAAAACAATGATCTATATCTTGGTAAGACATTAATCATAATTAATATCTATTTAAGTATAATTATCTATAAGACTATGAATATATATATACATTTGTATATATGTGTGTATATGTCTATATATATATATATATATATATATATATGAACGATTAAGTAAATTAGACATTATTTTAAATTGACATTAGCATCTGCTACATTGCTCTAAAATTCTTAGATTTATCCTTAATTTCCCAAGGCAATTTCTATTGAGAACCATATTTATCCCATAGTTAGGTCCTCTAAATCTTGCGTTTTGATCATGGTGGGGAGGTTAGGATAGACTGGCTAGTCCATGCCCCTGATCCTCCCTAGGATCCAAGTGTTATTCTGACACCTCTAATGGTCTATAGGATACCTTACTCATCCAAGGACCCCCTGACCTACCCTAACCTGACCACCAAGTTTAGCTACTTCTTCTTCCATCATTCCAAGCTTTCATTTCTAGCTTCATCCCTTACATAGGCTCATAAGGGTCTTTTAGGGCTCAGTTCCCTTCCCAAGCTCTAACAGAGGATTTGGTGAGTTCCAAGGTGTTTTTGGGTCATTTGAAACCTCTTTAATGCACTAGCAAGGTTGGGTCATCACCCAATTTTAGAGTTCCTTTGCAAATCAGGGCTACAAGGAAGTGCCCAATTAGGCCTCCTTCCAATTTTGTAGGGCTTTTGCCTCCTTCCCCTCAAGGATTCAAAGATTATATTCTAAAGAACATCCATATCAAATGAACAACTCTCAGTGATTTTTGGGGTCTTTGGCCTCCATCTATCCATACCACGCCTGTGCCAAAAATGAGGGTTTTAGGGCTTTTAGGCCTCTTCACTGTCACCTAGAAAGCTAGTCTGCAACAACACCTCTCCAAGATTTTTCAGACTCCCTCCTTCATAGAATCTTGTCTTTAGACATGTATCTTGACTCCCTCCATAGGGATAGCCATGAAACTCACTCCTCTACTCTCAAGAGCTTCTTCTCTGTTGACTGCTCCTAGCTAGGCACTACCAAGCTCGCCTAGGGCATGGTCAAACATTATTTGCACTTGCACTCTAGGGCCATGCTATCATAATAATACAAGTTAGGGTCTATTCTTTTGGAATCCAAGGTCCCATGGTGTGGCTACGATGGAAACAAAAGCTACAGCCCCATTTACACAAGTCTCTCCAAATTGGTAGAGAACTGTCTAGATAAAAAGAAATGCACAAACATCACACAAAACTTAGAAGAAACTAAACTAATACACACACATGAAAGATAAACACACATAAACAATAACTCTTGCAAATATTCACTCAAAATTTCATCTATTCACATGAAATTAGTCTATAATAGTGACTGTTCTTCTCAAAGCAACGTTTAGACTAGTGTTTCCATACTACCATCATACAATAACATTGCCAAGCCTTGATTTAGGGTTCCAAAAGTCTTAAATACTCTTCTCCTTGGTATGTGTGTTGTGTTAGGGCTTCTTAGCCACTTAAGCAAGGTTAAAGCCTTCAAAGGAAAAGTTGCTAGCAACTTTTAAGCAACTTTTGGTTGCTTGAGCAACTTTTTCTCTTACATCACCAAGACCATTTCTAGGTCTTTCCAAGGTGCTCTTGTGATCATAACTCTACCAAAAACACAACCTAAGACCTCTAATCACATAGCTGGTCAATGATCTCAGGATGACAACTTTCCCTAAGTCATTGTGCCACTTACAAGGAAAGATCAACTGAAACACTAGGACCTCACCTAGGCCTAGACACACAAACATGAGCTAAGCTCTTATTTTTATTTACATGCTTCACTTAAGAAGTTTCATCACAACAAAAATAGATGGTGGGAGCCCTTAGAAGGGTGTTCCTACACCAGATCACTCTTGGTAATAGAATATACTAGGGTAAATCTATCATGAACCCTCACATATTTACTATAGTTATGATACTTGGATAAGAGGATAATAAGGGAGTCTATATTGATTTGAATCTTAAAAAACATGCTTCTAGTTTAATCATAATTGTGAGCACACACAAATTCATATTTGTCAAAGAGAGATAACTTTTATCTAGTCTCTCTTTATAATACTTTTGTAACAGGTGTTTCTAGTTTATTAGTCTACAATTTTTGATTGAAGTTCATCAGTCTACTATTAGCCATTGCTATGAGTTGAATTTCTCATACTCGATCCTGTTGAGAGGTTACCATTTTCCTACCAACCTTATTTGATATAGAGATTCAATAATCTAGGTACTAGAATGATTTATTATTTCTCATTGGTTTCTACGTTTATCCAAGAGAAGCCTTTGGGCCCTACTTTCTATCAGCATAATGTTCTTCCTTGCTATACTTGAATCCTATCTATTTACAAAATATCTCTACAAACATACCTCTGAGGGGAGGAAACCCTTTTCATAAAGAACCTTGTTTGTTATCGTGAAATCACCGCCCTATACTTAAAGGAGACCTCTAGACATTACTCCTTACTCATAAGAGTTAGAGTTATAAAATAGTGTA